>ML977630.1:78336-224933 GCA_010015725.1 Amniculicola lignicola CBS 123094 | reverse complement strand
GTTTAGAGGTAGGTAATCTCCTTAGGAGGTATACCTTAATCCTTAGCTTTAAAAAGTAATTATATCTACTATCCTAGAATACTAAGAGGTATAATATCTCCCTTTAGTCCTAGCCTTAGGGTCTATATAGGGAGTACTTAAGTTAAGCTTAGTAAGTTAGTAGGGTTTTATACTAGGGTGCCTAAGTAGTATCTAGCTCTATTAACTAAGCTAGTTAGTATAGGGACTTTATCCCTACTAGCCCCCTTACTATCTAATAGTATTATACCTTTATTCTACTAATTAGCTAGAGCTACCTAGCTAGTAGGTCCTAGTATATAAGATCTACTTCTAGTTAATATAGTAGCTAGGGCCTTATCTTCCTTACTAAGGTTATCTTAGCTATTATCTTTAGGGTTACTTATAACCCTATAATAGGTAGTATCAGGGACATTTCCATATGGGCTCCAACGGAGATCCTACGGATCTCCCTCAGAGGTGCCCCAGGCCAAGACCAGCCCTAATCACCTGACCTATCCTATATATTCTCAGACGTATCCTTGAGGGCTCCTCAAGGATTTGTCTTAATATATACATTTTGCCCTGAACTGAATTGCCTGCCCTAACGTGCCTTATAATTCAAATCCTTCCCTTTCCTTGATACAAGGAGGCAGTCAATTTATAATCAACTATCTATTTTATCTTTTTACTCTCCTCCAGCAACCCGGTGACGCGCCGTTACCTACCTATACTGAACCTAAGCAATAAGTATACCCCTAAAGGCAAAGCCAGCTCAAGCTTGCTCTACGCGACAGCAGAGCAAGCAGCTAGTAGTAGACCTACTAGAGCCTTAATTCATGGAAGTCAACGATAATAATAATGATGAAGAGGAATAACTCCAGCAAGAACTTGAGAGTAGGGGAGCCTAAGGCAACCTATACTTAACCCATTAAGGGGCTAGCGTTGACCCTGAAGACGGGCGGGATGAACTTAATAACTATAAGGTCCCAACCACCTCCTGCGCAAGGGATAGTCTACGCATAGGGGTATCCACTTATACTATAGTGTTAGATGGCTACTAGGGCAATAGCGGGACCCAACTGGGAAATAATAAGGCTGGAAATAGTAGTATCCCCACTCCTAGCAGCTTGGTTGATAGATTAGTGCGCCACTATAATCTAAGCGTTAACCCTCTCTCTAGCAAACTGGTCCTGGATTGAAGCCTTCCTATAAGAGTCCTAACTACTATCATAACACTAGAGTAAATCTTGGGTTAATAAATACAAATGCTATTTGCTGTAGAAGACTAAGGAGCCCCCCAAGAGGAGCTTAAGCAGTTGCGATAATAGATGGACATAGCTAAAGCGCTAGCCATCCCAGTTACCGTTGCCTCCCTAGCCTATGACCAACCCTGGTCTGTGGCTGAGGAGGCATCCAAAGTACTTAGTGTACTACAGAAAGTTCACCCCTAACTAAGTTTAGGTAATGAACAACGCGCGCCTCAGGCCACTGCTGTTGAACAATAGAGGTGTAATATTAAGTCTACGTTTAACATAGTGTAGATTGTTACTAACTTAATCATAAGGACCAGATAGGCCCTTAGCACTATACAGTTCCCTATTTATAGGGAACTATGCCAAAGAAAGGTAGAAGATAGCACTATTGCTACCTAGACGGAACTGCATCAGGAAGCCACCACCCTAGTCTAGGACCCAGTCTTGACCAAATTTGACAACTATCTTCAGTTCTTTAACCTGAGTTAGAGAGATATAGACTTAGTAGACTTATTCCTGCTCCAACTTAGCAAGAAGGAGTTACTCCTAGATAGCTCGTTCTTCAAGCACCCTAATGGGACTGATAATAAGTACCTAAAGATCGCTTTTATATAGGCCAAGGCCCCTAACACTATGCATAACAAAGTCTAACGCCTAATAGTATTACAAGAGACTTAGGATTGGACGGCTTTTGAGAGAAACCTTAAAACCACTGAAAAGTTACTATAGGTGTTAAACCCCAGCAAAGGGCCCTTAGGGGGGAAGCGAGTTACTTCCCAATAGAATACTAAACCTTCTAAAGAATGGAAGAGGATAGACCAGAAGTCGTCCTAAGGGACACAATTTTTGACACCAACTCAAGCCGAAGGTACCCTGATGCTAAGTAGTAGAGTACCCAGTAAGGACCAGTCCTGCTCTGACTCTTAAGACTCCTATAGGAATTAAGGGGGACAGGGGGGTAACTACTAGAAACTGCACTAGAAGAACTAGCAAGGTTCAGCAGCAACTAGTAGCAATACCACCCCTGGGCCGTCGCGTAGCAACTTAGGAAAAGACTAGCCCTAATTGTAAACCTCTCCTAGCTACAGTTAGGGAAATACTCTAAGGGGAAATACCTATAGATTGCCGTAGACGTCCTTGTGGAAAGAGACAACGGCAATCCATTAAGCCTCTGAGCCCTATATAATAGCGGCGTAGAGCTGAACCTGATTAGCAATTAGGCAGTAGAGAAGACCAAGCTTAAGTATAGCTTATTCTATAGAAAGCCAGTGGCTATATTCATTAATAACAACAAGCTACAACTTGGCAAGCCCTACGACCTAACAATGAGTTATTATAATTCTTAGGGTATTGGGAAGTCAGTAGGCCCTGAGCAGTTTTAGGCCGCTAGCTTTATAGGATATAATTTAGTATTGGGATATCTGTGGCTACAGGCCGCCAACCCTTGAATCTGATTCTCCACTGGTACCTTTGAATAGTAGGACAACAAGAGTACTCCTAAGAGAGTCCAGATTGTTGAGGCAGCAGACCTCCTAGGTGAAGTAAGCTATAGAGAACATACCTACGTCCTTCAACCTACACAAATAAGGTTTTAAGAAATTAATAATTAAGCCTATAAGCAGATTGCCTCAGAACTCCTCCGGGAATTGGTTAGAAAGGCGAAGGGGCTAAAAGGCCCTAGTAGGGATAAGGTCTATAATACCCAGTATTACTAGAACTAAGGACTACTGTAGTTAAAGAACTGGACCCTTGATATTATAGACCACCTGAAAAAGTGCGTTGAAAATAACCCTATACTATTGTGGCTACCCAAGGTAGCTGCGCGTCACATAATAAGCAATATATATAACACTGAGCTAATATGAGCTGTACTTGCCCTAGTCTAGTCCTATAAGTAACCTAAGGAGGCTTACAGATACTCAGCAGACAATGCACTGGATACTAAGGAACTGAAATACATACTAGATAAACTTTATCATTAGTGGCGGAATTTCAGCAAAAACCAGACAAAGATTATCTACCTAAACGGCGAATATAATTATACTATTAATATCAAAGAAGGTGGGAAGATTCCCAACATGCCTATCTATAACCTCTCTAGAAAGGAGCTGGATCTCCTACAGGAATACCTTAATATAGCACAGGATAAGGGATAGATTCATCTAAGCAAATCGCCTGTGGGTGCCCCTATCCTCTTTGTCCCTAAAGTAGATAGTATAATACAACTCTGCATAGACTATTGCAGTCTAAATAAGGTTATAGTAAAGAACTGGTACCCTATCCTGCTGGTTAGTAAGATGCTGGATAGACTATCTAAAGCTAAAATCTTCATAAAATTGGATCTGAGAGACGCGTATCACAGACTCTGAATTAAAGAAGGCGATGAGTGGAAAACAGCCTTTAAGACCTGATATAGCCACTTCGAGTACCTTGTAATGCTATTTAGGCTTGCCAACGCACCAGCAACGTTCCAGTCCTATATCTAAAGGGCCCTTGGAGGGCTCCTGGATTATACCTATATTATATACTTAGATAATATCCTTATCTACAGTGAAGAAGAGGATCAGTATAATCTTTATATTAAAGAAGTGCTAGAAAGACTCCTAGACTAGGGGCTTTTTTGCAAAGTAAGCAAATGTATATTCTCTACTAAGGCTGTAGAGTTCCTAGGCTTTATTGTTACCCCTGAGGGGGTAGTGATAGACCCAACCTAGGTCTAGACCATCCGCGAATAGCTGGTGCCTATAAGCTACTAAGAGGTACAGGTGTTCCTAGGGTTTACTAACTTTTATAGGCGCTTTATCTTCAACTACAGTGCAGTAGTGGAGCCATTAATAAACCTACTTAAAGCTGCCCAAGACCCAAACCAAGGCTCTGAGAGCCTTGGAAAGAAGAAGGGGAAGAAGCCAACCAGGAAGGGACTAATAAAGTGGTACCTTCCCTAGAGCTGGCCAAAGGAAGTATACACTACTTTCAAAGAACTATAAGAGAAGTTCCTAGGGGCCCCAGTCCTGCAGCACTTCTAGACTAAGAAGCTGGTAATAATCATCACTAATACATCAGATTTCGCAATAGCAGCTATTATACTCTAGCTGCAAGATACCTACACGGCTTTAGAAAAGCATTGGAAGCCAGTTGCCTTCTGGAGCCAAAAGTTCTTAGGACTAGAGGTTAATTAGCCAACGCATAATAAAGAATTATACGCTATTATATCTACGTTCTAACAGTAGCAGCACTATGCCGCTTACGCCCCTGAAGTAATCTAGGTACTTTCTAATTACAACAACCTACGGTACTTTATAACTACTAAAGTACTATCCTTAAAGCAAGCCCGCTGGGCTGAGGAACTGGCAAAGTATAACTTTAAGATTAAGTACAAGCTAGGGGTAGACAATCCAGCTGACGCCCTATTACGAAGACCTAACTATAAGAAGGGCTTTGCACTTAGAGTAGGCTAGTGAATATAAGATGCTGTATTGCCAACCCTCCAATAAAAGCTTCAAATCTGGTCTATCTAGATGACTAGGGCTTAAGCACAAAAATAGTGGGAAGCTGAGCTAAAAGCGCAGAGAGAGGACCTCTCTAGAGTGGGGCCTACGGGTTCCTATTAACTCTCTGAAACAGCACCTTCAGCACAGGATATCTACGGCACAAGTCTATATAGTAATACATTACCCTTAGGTAGTCCCCTGAGCTCCACTGATTAAGGCGATCCTCTGGGGACTGACCTATTTAAAGCTATATACAATAACCAGCCAGATCCAGAGCTACTAACTCCCAATTAATACGCTGAGGCACTTATGGTTGAGGCTCTAATTACTAGAGCTACTTCGTTGTACATACAGGTGCATAGAGCAGCGTCTAGAGATACTACGTTCACACTAGATACCCTAGACCTCCTCTTAGACTATATCAGAGAGTCCCAAGCCCAGGATGTGGCCTATTCTGGGTATAAGGCGCTGACGCAGCGGGAAGAGGGTAGAGCAGTTAAGGGCACGCTAAACTGGATAGTTGACCCCAGTAGTGTCCTCTATAGAGATAGGAAAGTGTAGATCCCTAATAACATATCTCTACAGGAAGCCATCCTTATTTAGAATCACGATAACCTAATAGGAGGCCACTATGGCGTTGCAAGGACAGTAGAAGTCCTTAGGTAGAAGTACTTCTAGAAACGCCTCAAAGAGGACGTAAAGATGTATATCTGCTACTATGCACCTTGTTAGACAAATAAGATTCATCAGCACAAGCCATAGGGACTGCTGGAACCACTCCCCCTAGCCTCTAAGCCTTAGAAGCACTTCTCCCTTAACTTTATAACTAATCTGCTAGAGTTAAGGGATAACAACAGCAACACGTATAATGCCGTTCTAGTACTAGTAGACAGATTCTCTAAGTATGCCCAGTACCTCCCCGTAAACAAAATGATTACAGCCTAGTAGCTAGCTGAGCTACTGCTAACGCAAGTTTTCCTAAAGGCAGGGCTACCTATATTACTAGTAACTGATTAAGGAGTAGTATTTATAAGTTAGTTCTAGTCTAATATCTATTACTACCTCAAGATTAAGAAACATCTATTAATAGTATTCCATCCTTAAACTAACAGGCAAACTGAACGCCAGAATTAGGAGATAGAGTCTTACCTCTAGATCTACATGAACCGTAACCAAGATAATTAGGTAGACTTGCTACCCTACGCGGAGTTTATATATAACTCTAAAGAACACTCTGCAACGAGGTTCACCCCCATTAAACTCACCTACAGCTCAAAGCCCTTAAGCTTCAATAGGGTGCTAGACGAACACTAGCTTTGGAGACCTGACCCCTTACTATAGCAGGACGTTAGGCACACTAGAAGTTTAGTAGACCTATAATAGCAAGTTGTTGCAAAGATGCAGGAGTGGTTTAAGAACTGGGAGACTACAGCTACTAACCTTAAGTAAGTATAAGAGTAGTACCAACGTTGGTATAATAAAAAGCGCCTCCCAGCCCACTTCTCACCTGGCGATAAGGTCCTACTTAACTAGAAGAATATCGCAACAACAAAACCATCTAAGAAGTTCAATTGCCGTTACCTTAGGCCGTTCACAGTCCTAAAGAAGGTCAGCAAACTAGTATACCTGCTAGATCTCCCCCCATTAATAGCATAGATCTATCTGGTATTCTACATCTTACTATTGGAACCATAGAGACCCCCTCCTAAGTTGAGGGGTTTCTAGCTAGGACCCATAGAGGTTCTAGACCATAACCTAGACCAGGACAGTGCTGCGCACTATGAGGTTAAGGGAATCTTATGTTACAAGGACATCGCGTCTAAACAACATTTCAAGGTTAAATAGCTAGGCTGGCTAGAAGAGAAAGTAATATAGGAATATAAGGCAAATCTTACAAACTGTACCGAAGTACTCTATAAGTACTAGATCTCCCCTTAAGACGCGTCTTAGGGAAAGGGCAGAGAACGGCCACACAGGCCTTAAGGCAGAAAAGGCCCTTCCTAAGACAAAAAGGCTAAGCATACCAGAAGTCACAGCAAAGGGAGAAGTCTCCCTCATCTCACTAAGTTGGGAATAAGGAGACTATGTATCATAGATTACTAAGTTAGTTAATGAAATATACTACAGCTCTGAAATACTGAGTATAGAAGAGAAGCACAATGATATTTATCTATCTACAACTCTATAGCGCCTAAACTGAGATCTAGGGAGGCGGAGCGACTAGGAGTCTTCCTACACTTAATAGGGCTCTTACTTATATCTATCCCCTTAGACTTACTAGGGACATAAGTACTATAGTAGTAGAATTAACACTCATAAGGAGCCAAACCCCCGCTAGAATCCCAGAAGATCATCTTATATTAAATACTAACAATAATGTTAGTAGGGTGACAGAGGCCTACAGAACCAATACCCATCTAAGTATATCAGCAGAAACTCTTTAGGAAGATTCAGGAGCAAGGGCAGACAAACCTTGTAGCAATGCAAATTGTTATCTATAGACTACTCCTAAGCCTACTAGTAGGCCACAACGTCACCTTGATACATCTCCTTGATTAATTGCTTCTCTTCCTTCTCAGCAGCACTAAAGGCGGGAGCTAATAACTGAGTGTAGCTCTACGCGTAACTCTAGTTACTATAGAGTATAGTATTTGCCAGCAAGGCAGCCATGAATGCATTGTTAGGAAAAGCGGGCATAGTACTAAACTGGCGGGAGGTATAGCAGTGAGTAATTAAGAGAAGGTATTTAAGGACGTTGATGGTGTGACAGAACACAGGCGTAACCTAAATGGGGCGTTAGTGGAGAGATTACGGGGAAAAAAAAACAGAACTACCTGCCTTAATGCAACCCCCAGCCTTTGCGTCCTAATAAGGCTTGCATATAGTCTGCGTAGAAGATGCTACCTAGTAGAACTTACTAGGATACAACAGAGCCTTAATAAAGCCCTTATAGGACCTATTAGGAATAGTCTTGCTTGTAGACATGAGTCTGATGACACAATGCTTATACCTAGACAGTAGTTAGTAGGAATACACTGCAACACTAATGGGGCGCTAGTAGGAATAATAAAACCTACTAGTAGGCCACCAGCGCAGGCTGCGGCTCTATGTTTAGTAAGAGTAACAATACATAACGTAGAATGGGAGTGTTAAGGACAGCACCAATGGGAATAGTAGTAAAGGATAGTATAATGGGAGCAGGTAGTAATAGGAGTAACTCAGAGCGCTCATCAAAAAGTAAGGTGTAAGAAGAAGAGTCAACCCTAAGCGGAAAACACCTTTTTATACCTAATCTAAAGCACAGCGCCTGAGTCCCTAAACCACGCTCTGGTGAAGAGCTGCCTACGCCCTAAGAGGCAAACAGCGAATAGCTAACAACTAGAAGAGGAGACTACCAGCCTCCTTACTAGTTATCTATTATGTTGCCCACTTAAGAGGACCTACAGTGGACCTCCTAACAAGCAAATAGCACTTAGTGCTAAGTACACGAGAGGAGCAATCTCTATGCTATCACATCTACTACTAAGGGAAACTTAGTTACTATCTAAACACCAAGTCTCCCCCCCAGCGGCCTATTAAAAGGGCAAGTGGTGGGAAGGTATTGCGCCGATTAGGGGTATCAGATGCACCCAATTAACAAAGCAGAAGGCAGAGGGGTAGACACTATTAGTAGACTTTATATAAGAGTTAACCCCTTAACAAACCAGCTCTGCAGACAAGCGTACTACGCGAAAATATCTGTAGGATAATTTGTAAACAGGCCGCGTAAGGCCTAGGCCGTTAGCAGAGGTATACCACTACGCTATAAGCATTTATTGGGTCAAGTCAATGATAAAGATCTCAGGACGTCCCCTAATAACGATGCTAAGGGCGGGAAGGCAATTTCTCTGAACTAAGGTTTCTCCTACAGGGAGTTTTCCCAGAGTTCAATTGGCTCCTCTACAAGAAGGACCCCCTACGAGACTAACAGATACCTAAGAGTAACCCATTTAACACCTAGTTATAATAACTTAGGCTGAGTTATCAAGAAAGGGGGGGGCAGTTATCAGGGACATTTCCATATAGGCTCCAACGGAGATCCTATAGATCTCCCTCAGAGGTGCCCTAGGCCAAGACCAGCCCTAATCACCTGACCTATCCTATATATTCTCAGACATATCCTTAAGGGCTCCTCAAGGATTTGTCTTAATACATACATTTTGCCCTAAACCAAATTACCTGCCCTAACATGCCTCACAGGTAGCTCCTAGAAAGCTTCTAGTACCTTAGAGCCTTAACTCCTACTAGAGTTACTCCTTATCTTTATTATTACTTATCTTAACTACTTAGGGTTTAGATAGCTCTAATAAAGGTTACTTCCTCTACTATCTTATAGACTAAGTAGGTATAGGCTTTACCTTAGGAGGTATTATTGCCTATAGGGGGGTATTAGATTAGTAATAGATTATTACTAGATTATAGTAGTTATAAGAGTAAGAAAATTTCTTAGTAAAAGATATACTAATTATAAATTAACTACCTCCTTATATTAAGGAGAGGAGAAGGATTTAAATTATAAGGTATATTATAGTAGGTATTTTAGATTAGGGTAAAATATATATATTAAGATAAATCCTTAAGGAGCCCTTAAGGATATATCTAAGAATATATAGGATAGGTTAGGTAACTAGGGCTAGTCTTAGCCTAGGGTGCCTCTAAGGGTAATCTATAGGATCTCTATTAGAGCCTATATAGAAATATCCCTAATATTAATAGAGTAATTATACTTAAATATAAATACTTTAAATAGTTATATAAAGGTAGTTATTTATAGCCCTTTATAGTTATAATACTCCCTAATAGAGAATAATTAGAGATAGACTTAGGTAGTTATAAGATTATAGTATATATATATAAGTGCTTTTAGGTCTAGAAGTATACTAGTATAGTAGATATAAATAGCTTTACTACCCTTATTAAGTTTATATATCCCTATATAAATATATTAGACTATATAGTTAACTAAAGTAGGTTAATAGAATAGAGGAAGTATAAGGGCTATTAGCTAATTAGGATTTAGTTACTAGTATAAGTATTAGTAAAAATATCTAGTAGTATATAGGTAATAGGATATATATTATTAAGCTAGATAGCTCTCTAGATATTTAGAGAGGTACTAGTAATCTAGCTAGTATAAACTATAAATTCTACTCCTTTAGGAGTTCTTAGGGTAAAGTTCCTAGTAAAATAAGTATTTAGAGTAAACTCCCTATAGCTATAATTTATATTAGATTTAGATCCTAGATAGAGGATATATATAATATCTAGGTATTACTTATATTACTCTAAACTAGTCTATAGTATAGGGGAGGCTTTTATATTTACTAGGTAATTTTATAGCTTATTCTAGAATATTATCTATAGTATACTATAGCTCTAGGTCTAGGGTTTAAATATTTAATATACTAATCTAGGTAGGTTATTATTAGGGATATTTCTATATAGGCTCTAATAGAGATCCTATAGATTACCCTTAGAGGCACCCTAGGCTAAGACTAGCCCTAGTTACCTAACCTATCCTATATATTCTTAGACGTATCCTTGAGGGCTCCTTAAGGATTTGTCTTAATACATACATTTTGCCCTGATCCAAATTGCCTGCTACAACGTGCCTCATAATTAAGGCTATAGTCAACCTTGTCAAGCAAGTCTATGGGCCTAATAATGTGAAAGTGTGCGTAGATAAAAAGGGGCTGCTGAAGAACCTGTGCTTGGCCGCCACTATGGTGCACAAGTATAAGTGCTAGAGTGATCAGGATTATGAAGAGTTTCTCGGTATAGCCAAACACCAGTTTCCAGGATTCATGGAGGATTATCTTACAGTGCATAATAAGTACGCGAAGGTCTTGTCTAAGTACAAGTACCTGGAGTTCAGCCGCAAGAGGCAGAGGAAAGACAAGGACACGAAGGGTTGAGCAGCGTGTGTTCGATATTCATAGTTTGATATCTCTTGCAATTTGAAAACCTGGACCTGGGTTCATGGGCTTTAGCTAGTATGTAAGCATGTTGTGTTGTGTAGCAGTCTATCTTGTCAAAAGGACTCGTTTGTGTATTATCTAACTGCATATGGGCAAATGCATATAGAGGAAAGCACAAATCGGCCGCTTTCTACCCTGACTCCTCGGGGTTTTTTGTGGCTTTGGAACATTCCATTGACACTTCTGCCTCTTCACTCCCTGCAGGTACCGGAGATCCCCGTAAACTATCCAGCGAAGCTGCACGAGCCACACTCCCTCCTTCCTAAGTTGCGTGACCGTAGATTTCTATAGAGTTCCTTTTGTATACATACTTATTTATCCACGTTCGATTCCCGAGACAGGCACAACAGGCGACACAACCCCACCACTTCCCGGTACTGTGGCAGCGATGGAGTAAGCACCTACAGGCGGTGACGTTGTCGCGCTCGCAGATCTACCTGCCTGTAAGAACGGAGAGAGCAAATTTGACGCAGCGGAAGAGGACGGCATGCCGAATACTGAAGACGCTGTCGATGTACTTCCGAACGCTGGGGGACCCTCATAAGGGGACGGCCGAACTTGCACTGAAGCTCCCGCATTGGAGTCAGGCTGGGAAGTCGCACCAAAAGAAATTCCCTCCATAATCGTGTAGGGAGCGTGGGATTTTGGCTCCGGTATTGCAGAAGTATGATCCTTAAAGTTGAATCGTTTTTCAGTGACAAGATTGCAATTCAGCGACTCGCGATACAGACCCCATTCTTCCAGCTGTTGCTTGTAATCCTCTCGGTTCGACAAGTCGATGCAGAATTTGTGAAGCGGCGTATCTAGATAACTTTCTCCGCCGGCGAGAGTGGACGGGATGCCGAGCTTCCTCACATCCACGAGCTCGAGATGAGCAGTCAAAGCGTGAGCGAAGTAGACTCCGAAGCCATGGTTAAGGTTGAAGGTATCGGCAAACTCTTTAGGGAAATGACGAGCCCAGTACTCATAATACACAGTGACGACCGTTGCGAGGAAGCGGCGGAGTTGTTCTATCTTCTCCTCGACGTCATCGCTGAAGCCTTGGCCGAATGCGAGATTAAAAGCTCGTCTAAAGAGTTTGATGTAGTATTGAGTGAGGAAGTAGTGTTGCAGTCCATCGAAAGCGGTTTCTTGAAGAAGTGGGCAACCGATTTCCACTCCGAATATGAAGGTGGCGATGTGAATTTCAGCGGGCATGTTCTCTTGTAGAAACGTGTTCGAGGCGGCCAGCGTTTCCCAGCTGGGCTCAACGATTTTGTGAAGGCGGATGCAGGAAGGGATGTCGTAGCTGCCGTGGTACAGGAGGGCCACGAAGGCGTCGACAACTAGGGGTCAAATGGGAGTGAGATACTGGTAGGCAGGGCGTTCTGGGTATTGCTGAATTCCATTTCAAAGAGGGCAGGTGCACACTTGCCGCATTCTCCCAAACCTCGTTGTCGATGTGTGAAGATGTAGTTGTGGCCAGAATCCGATAGACCTTCCAAATCACCTCCATTCGACTCACAATAGTCAAAGTTTCCTGCTATCGATCAAGCTGCGCAAACTCAATCTTGTTAGTATGCTAGAAGAATATCCAAATGTTTTAGAGAGTTACCTGTTCCAACTGCCACGGTTGAAGACGATATTACTCTCCTTCATAGGGTTGTTCTCACTAGAACTCGTGCTGACAGTGGCAGGTTTCTTGTCGGCCGCAGCTGCGTTTGCGGTGGCAGGCGATGTAGCAGTAGCAAGCTGCTTCGACGGTTCTTCGGTGTCAGACTCCGTTTTGAGGAAGTGGCTGTTGACGGTAATGTGGTGCTCTGTTGAACAAACGAAAACGAGGAGACGAGGAGGAGAGTTTTTATGGATATTATGAAGGAAAATTGAAAGACAGAGCCTTCTGGCATGCGTGAAGAGAGAGAAAGCGGAAATATACATGAAAGTGCACGTTTCCGATAGGCGCAAACACAGTCTGCATCTCCACTTGATTCGCGGCTGCACCAACCTTCTGGCGTATCCGCAAGGTTTGAGATCGATACCAAAAGAATCGGACATGCAGGTGCAAACAGAAATCGGCTCCATTTGCTTGACAAGGAAGGTGGGATACAAAATACTAATACAACAATTGAAAAGTGTACAATACATTACTGTTTGTGGCTAATCCACCATATATCCGGCCATACATATTACAACTGCAGACTCCATTAGAACCCCCGAGTAGTCTACCATTCAAACTGCCTGCCCTTTACCGTTGAAACCAAACTGACTAATCTCCTGCACCTCCACCGTCTCCTTGCCCTTCCCCTTCTCGCTTAGCGTGGTCCTCCCGCTCATCGTGAAACTGGAGACGCGACTCTCCTCATCTTGATTTTCTCTTCTTGTGAACAAGTCATCTGGGAACGGAAACAGTGTCCGCCGTCTCGGCGGAGATTTCTCTGTTGCAGTGGTCCATACTAACGCCGTGATGTCCTTGCCCAATGCTTCCACGATTGGCGTAACAATAGGTAGGCAAAGGAAGAGAAGCACGTAAGAAGTGACCCCGACGATGGTGACGTTGATCCCGTAGCCGAAACCGCGATCGGCGAGGAAGACCATGAGCCAGCTTCCCCAACTCCAGAATACGAGGCCGTGGATGAGATATATTGTGAAGATGTGGGGGAAAAGAACAAGAAGGGGCGGGAGCGAAAGCACCCACTGGATAGCAGGTGATAGCTCGACAATGGTTTGCATGCCAGCAGCGAAGAGGAAACCGTTTAACCGAGGTACATAGTACTCTGGATAGACGGCTCTCGGCGTGTTCCATAAGGCTTCGCCGGTGGAGGAATCCGGATGGATATTATTTTCGTACGTCGTGAAGTTGAATATAGTCAAGTTGGAAATTATGTTGACAGAGAAACCAAATAGAACGCAAAGCCAGCACAAAAATAGCACCAGATAGTATGCTGCAGGCCTAGCATATAGGTACTGCTTGTAACCGTATGTGACATCGAGATCGGTGAGAAGGAGTCCGAACCATAGATACGAACCCCACGACTGCGCATACCAGTGATTGAGTAGACAGAAGACATAGTAAGCCATGCGCTTCCAGGGAGTCTTGATTTCATATACCACAATAACACCGCATAGAACAAGCCATGCACCCTGAAGTTGAACTGCAATGGTCCACAAGACGCCGGTGCAGTAGTTGAAAGTGATCTGAGGCACTGCGTTTGGTACCAGATAGATGAGCTCAAGTACTTCCGAGATGAAATGCCCAGCAGTTTCGTAGCGAGTGACATAGGGCCATGTCGACCACGTGATGGATGGAATATAGCGAAGGTAAGAAGTGAGTCCGATGTCAACGAGAAAATATTCCAACATAGCGATAGAGGCCACCGGAATCATTAGTCGAGGGGTTCGCCGCACTGCCGCTTTGGCAATATCCTTCATATTGCCCCTCCTCAGATACCCCATTACAAGGAAGCGGACTGATGTTGTGAAGAAAACCCCGAGCCACATTTGGTTGAGAATGAATGGTGCTACTAGCTGCTGTGCCCACAATTCGGATCGGTAGTGCTGAGGGGCTCCTGGAACAATCATAGCAGGAACGAATGTGAGGCCAAAATGCATGACTGTGACAAGAACAGCACACAAAGCAACCAATCCCGCAAGATAATCAACTCGCTCCCGCGGCGGAGGTGGGTGGACGGTCATACGAGGGGCAGGTAGTGCAGACTCGGTGACAATCTCCATTTCGATCTTCCTATTCTCTGATGGGGCTCGTTGGTGACCAACCAGCGTCATTTCCGAGGGGCGCGACGGGACTGTTTTCCCATTGAAGTTGGACTTTTTGGACATCGGGGACATCGGGGACATCGGAGAAGGTAAGTTTTCCACCGTAGTATTGAAATTACTACCGTAAGGGGAGAGCACTCGAGGGGTTGTCCCACGGCTGTCAAATGCGAGTGACCCTGACCGAGAGGGGCTACCATGAGTGGACCCACCCCAGACCGATGCCGCAGGACTAGGGTCTGCTTTTTCAATGCGAAGGTTATCCTCCAATCTACCACCGTTATCAAAAGAAGCACGTCGTGAGCGTGCGCTGAACGGGTCCTCTAATATCGAATTGTCCCTAGAGGGAAGTCGGTATTCAGGCGCTTCACGAGGATTTGGTTCTGCATCCACATGCTGAGGTTGGCTGGGAGCAATTTGTTTTGGTTGTTTCCGCCATGGGGCACGCTTGAACAGAGCATGTAGTAGTAGAAGCGAAGAGATCGAAATTGAAATGACCGAGATCCAGAGCGCGGGCATTCGTGCCACATCCTTGCGTTTGTTTTGCTTCCATTTTTGGGTGGCCTTCTTAACATATGGTGTTGAGCCTCGAATGGTGATGTCATTTGCCGAGCAGGCATCTGTAGTTGGGCACCGCTCTGCGAACTTCTCGTGATCAAGTTCATTCATACTGGATGAATTGAAGAACAGACGCATCCAGCCAATATCTGCCGTTGACGGCTTTCCAGGTGGCCCTTTCATGTAATATTGGTTCCCAGTGGACCAGTGCTTGAAATATAAGGGTGCCGGTACAGACGGCATCCCTGAGTTCTTCTTGTGCAATATTGATCGCGTCAAATTGCCACCGATGTAGAAGTTGATGTAGTCTTTTGTCCAGTCGATACGGTACTCAACGTAGTCCCAGGGGTTGAAGCTTCCATTACTCAGCCCTCCGTCAAGAACAGTGTAATTTCGGTTTGCAGCCGTCTCGTTCTGCGCAGTTATAAAGCTGACACCTGTAGCGCGAGTAGTGAACTCGTCGTTGACAAAGGTACCGACCCAAGCCTTTGTGGGATCGTCGTTGTTCATGATACTCAATTCCACGACTTCTGTTTCATTGTACTGCCACATCATTGACAGAGCACTTCCACCAGATCTTGGTTTTGGAGATCGCATAAACGTGCGGAAAGATCCATGTTGAATGTCACGGCGGACAGTTCGGATGGCTCCGCCGTTGACCAGATGATGACTTGTTGGCGGCGAAACAGTGAGTTGGAGAGAATCAGTGTTGTTGAGTTGCACATTGGAGGAGACGGCACCCTGGCGATAAATGGCATTCCAGTCCTTCTCGTACTTGTTTTCGTAGTCCTCGATAAGGAACTCGGGGGGAAGGTTGTTGGTTTCATTGAAGTATACGACTATCGAGTCTGTAAACAGCTCTCCAGTCACATTGTCATAAAATCCACACGAGCAGTTCCTCGAATCGCCAGTGAGAAGTGCTGCAGACGCGAGAAACGAGTACACGAGAACGAATGGAAGAATATGCAACATGGTAAAAAACGAGGGTGAGAATCAGTTTCGCAAGAGAAAGCAAGGCACGTCTGAACGAACTTACTCTGCAGCTTTCGCTAACATATCAGATTGCTGAGCGCGAAACTGTGATTGAGAATACTAGGGGCCGGACCAGGGAAGAGATTGATCTGCGCTGAGCAAGCTGGCGGAGAGCCGCTTCCGCGAAAAGATCCTTCAGCCGTCCAGCTGGAAATAGAGACCTGTCGAATGATGCCTATTCACCGAGAGGATGCCGGGGACCTTGCCTTGGTTGCAAGGGTCGCGCAGGATGTGTGCATCCCTTGGCAAGCCGCAATGTCGCCCTACAACGCACCACGCGGATGATAAGTAGGCAGTGTGCTTGTTGGCGCCCGCCGGTGTTCCCTTGATGTATCTTGATGCATGGGCGTGGAGGTGATGTCGGGAGAAAAGTGGGAGAGGCGTCCAGATCGACGTTCAAATGCGGCTAGGCTCAGGTACACCCGTCTAATTTTCTTGTTGAGATGGCACCTCATTTTCTCCATTCGACCACACTCCTTCATCATGGCAGATAACGAGGACGCCTTCGCTACACATTGCTTGTCCTACCGCATTGCCATGTCGGACTTGGGCTGGGTGATGGCTGTTGGCGGTTATCGTCCGCAACTTGGCCCACGCCAAGACTTGTCTTAATACCAGATGCTAACGCAGGGTACCCGCACCAACTGAACAAACAGCAGTAGCCGTAGCGAACTGATCATCCGGTCCGGACCAAGATGACTGAATTTCCAGCCGTATGGTACCTACCCCCTTGGTCTCGGCAAGCAATTATTGGAAGATCCTGCATGGAGCTGTTCCGCGGTATAGCTGAGGCTGCTCAGCGGCAGGGATATCTGGGCTCATTGAATCTGCAAGGATATCTTCTTTGGGCTTCGCGGGCTGACCCATATAGCGCGTTTACTTCGGGATGTACTGAGATATCGGACTGGAGCACGCGCGGTGACAGCTCTAAGCACTCGGGACCATGTTAGGGTACTACCAAGGCTGTGCTCCTCCTTTTCCTTTCGTTTCTCTATCTTTATCTTGGATAGACTTTCAAAATTTTGCGAGACACTCTTTGTCGACATTTGTTTGAACTTTTGCAGCAAGGGCAGTCATCACTCGCTTTGACTGACCCATCCTATCGTTCACAGTTCGTTATTTTCATCTTACTTTAAACCTTCACGCTCGCTACACGATGACAGAATCCAAAGACTTCACTATCGATATTGGGGAAGTACCTGGGTACACTGAGAAAGAAACATCCAAACCAAGTTGGACTTCCCTGGTTACGGCGGAGAATATCTCGGGTTTTCTCTCAGATTGGACGCCATTCGCTCTGGTGGTATCCTACTACGTCTTCTCAACATGCTTGTACATGTACTGCAGCGAGAGAACCATCGCCATCTTTTGGTTTATCTACATGATCACGAACTTCTATATCGCAGGATCGACTGTACTGGAAGCTTTCATGAGCATCACCCCATGTCGCGAAGCCCGGAAGATCGTCACTCAGGCCGAAGAGAAGGGGTGGCTGTTCCCAACGGCAAATAATGACTTACTGATCCTGGATCTCCTGATCGTGGCATATCTGCCCAATGAGAAAGATATCATCATGGATAGGGCTTTGTATGCCCTGGAGCAGATTGATTACCCCCGGGACAAAATACGTATCAATATTCTTTATAATACCCCGAAATCAATAGAGCCATTGGAAACTCAGCTGCACGAACTTACCGAAAGGTACTCGCATGCAAGAGTCATCAAAGTCCCGAACTCTACTTCGAAAGCCGACAATCTCAACTACTTCTTCACATTGGAGACTGGATCCGACCTCATCGCCATCTACGACTGCGACCACTACCCTCACCCGAATGCCCCTCGATGGGCAGTAGAGCGGTTTATCGCCGACAAAGAGGTTGATATTGTCCAAGGGCGATGCATAGTGTTCAACTCCGAGGACACCTTTTTGACCAGCATGATCGCAGTTGAATTCGACAAGATTTACGCCGTTTCTCACCCGGGCAGAGCCGCTATGTGGGGCTTTGGATTATTCTGTGGTTCGAATGGTTACTGGAGGACATCCCTTCTGCGCGAAATGAAAATGGATGGCGACATGCTCACAGAAGACATTGATTCAGCTCTTCGCGCATTCTCACGAGGCTCGAAAACCGTACATGATTTGAACGTCACTTCGTATGAGCTCGCACCGACAACCTTTCCTGCATTCTGGAAGCAACGACTCCGATGGGCTCAAGGCTGGGCCCAAGCCAGCATGAAGCACCTGAAAATGGTGTATAATAAGCCAATGGACCCACTCCACCCCAAGTACAGCAGAGACTTCACGGCACGATTCGGAGTTCTCTCATTGCTGCTCATCCGCGAGTTTTCTTACTATCTGGTCACCCAGTATACATGCCTTGTCCTTAGTTTCGTTATCGTCAAATTCCCACGATCGGGTACAGAGCTCGGAAAGCTCGTCTATTTTCAGTACCCTGTGTCACAGTGGCTGTTCATTATCAGGTTAGCGCCACCCCTATGTCTCAGCCTTGCCACCAGCTAACAGTCTGCTACAGCATTATTTGTCTGATCGCAACATTGTGGATTACCAACCAGGTCAAATCTGAGTTCGTCTCCAGGAGGATGATCATTTTATTTTCCATTCAGTACCCCTTCTACCTTGTCCTTTCTGCGACAATTGGGCTGTACGGTCATGCAAGGCAGGTCATTAGATACAGCTCTTGGAACCCGACAGCGCGGACATAATGTGGTCTCCGTACTCCTCCGTCTATAATTTCTTAATTTCGACACCCTTCCCAGGGGCATTTCATTTGTACATGTTCGCGGTGCATCGTAGGGTGTATGTACATCATGTAATTAGCAAGGGTTTAATTAATCAGGCTTCACTTTGATGGATCGATCCTACTTCATGCTATCAGGCAAGGCGAGGCAGATGCACACTCCCTTCCGCTGCAGCAGACCTCTGCTTACCGGGACGCGTCCTGTCCTTGCGGCATCTTCCGATGGAATCGAATAATTTCTGCTTGATCCAACTGATAAACAGCTAGGAAAAGGCTGCCAACATTGTGGCGGTCCACATGTCCCACAATATGCCCCAATCTCTTTCACTGCGGCGGCAATCGCCCCCAGCTCGTTTCTCATCACAATGCGATAGAGTATTTGATCGTCTAAGCGACTCAATCACGTAACGTCTCACTTTTTGCCCCCAATACACGTACTTTTCAACCTCAATCAATTGATACCTGATATAATCGATTAATATACTGACAAAGGACTTTTTTATAGAGTTTTACACGCTCTTTCTATCCTGCGTGATCTAGAGATCAACCCTTGTAGTTTTCAATGCGAAACCGTAGAAATCATGATCCACCGTACTCAATTGAGTCACCTATCCATCTATGCCTCATGATCTCATCTACAGCGCCTTAGTAATCATACCTAAAGATGTAGCAGAGGTTGTGGAAAGGTTAATAAGCCTCCCCTAGATTCAGAACTACTTTTATAGTAGTAGCTACCACCTCTTTAGGAGCAGAGAGCCCCTTAGAGTAGTTTCACTAGAAGTCTATATCTGCCTTAGTATAAGCCTTCTATACCTCCTCCTCCTCTAATATATATACTTCAGCCTCTCTAAATACCCTACCTTTAGATATAAGCCTCTTGCTAGGAGCCTTTATTACCTTAAAGGTTTTATATTACTCTAAATTCTAATTTACAATTATTAGAGTTATATCTATTACCTTAAACCTATAAGTAAGCTTCTCTATATAGTACTTAATAGGAGAGGTTATCTCTAAAGCTTTAAGGATCTTATACTTTATAAACTTAGCCTCCTAATACTTCTTTAGAGTATATAGCTAATTAGGTAATAGGGAGTAGTCTATACTATAAAGCTCTTTATAGAGAGCCTTTACTTTCTATATAGCCTTAGCTAATTTAAGTATATAGGTTCTTATATACTCCCTCTTATTATACTTATCCTAAGTATAAATAGCCTTCTATAAAAGCTGTTCCTCTATAAGATTTAGCTTTACTAGTACTAATATAAGAGGCTTAAGGCCTATACTACTCTATACCTTCTTAATATTAAACTTTATAAAGGTAAGCTTATAAGCCTTATAATAGTACTAAAGGAATAGAGCTTTGTTAACTCCTCTAATACCTCTAAAATATATAGCCTAGGCTATATACTTTGTATAGTATATTTAGAGAGGGCTAAAGAGTCCTATATCTAATAGCTGAAGTAGATAGGTAGTATAGGGGGGGAAGTAAAGGATAATAATCTTATAATCTAATATAAAGTGTAGAAACTTGCCTATAAGATAAGATCTGTAATTATCTATAATAAGGAGATACTTCTACTATATAGAGGTAGGCCTTATTACCTACTTAAAGATCCTTAGCTATTTAAGGCCTAGCTTATTATTAGTCTATCCCTTTTAGGAGAGGGCGTAGCTCTATCTAGATCTCCCTCTATCTATCTATACCTATTTCTCTTAGTAGAATTTCCCCTTAAATATAATAAGAGGATTAATAGCTTACCCCCTTACGCTTATAGATTTAATAGCTATTACTAGCTCTTAGTTGCTAGGTTACTAAATAAAGGTATACTTTTTATTAGTAGTAGATATACCTATAACTACCTTTATAGCCTATACCTACCTAAGTATATAGCCCTTCTTATCTATATTCTATATACTTATTAGGAGAATTTAGTACTTATATTTTATAGCCCTTAGAAGCTTAAAGAAATTATTAATTATATATTTATTATAGTTATAGGCGTAGTTAGTATTAAGGGTAGGAGTATAGATAGATAATAGATTATACTACTTAATATACTATGTAACCTAGTACTTCCCTAGCTTATAGCTAGCTAATTACTCTATAAGCTCTTAAACCTACTATACTTATAATAGGAATCCCTATAAAGTAATACTTAGAAGGTAATCCTTAAGGGCTTCTTCTTACTTAGGGGATAGGGTATATTTATACTTATAGGCTTCCTAGTAGGATAGATAACTATTAAACTATATATAGGTTATTTAGTATAGTATATTAAAGGCCTTATAGGCAGCGTAGAGGGATCTAAATAAGCTATTTTTATACTAAGTAATTACTAAATATACTATAGCTTCTCTAGTAATAATACCTTAAATATGCGTAGAGGTAGGATTAAAAAAGGTACTTAGAGATAAGGCGTAGGGTAGTATCTTAGCTACTAGTAATTACTTATAAGTACTAATATATTCTACTACTAAGTTACCCAACCCACTAAGTTACCTAAAAATACTTGGCATAACTAACCTATCTCAACAACTATCAATTTATTTAATATTACTACTTAAAAATATATACTATATAGTTACCTCTAATCTAGAAGTATTATCTTTAATAAATAAATAAGTTCTTATATTATGTCTAGTCTCTCTATATATTCTATATTACTATTAAGTTAGTAGTACCTAATCTTAATTACCCCAACTATATACCTTCTTCTTACTTTTCTATACAGAGGGAGAGTCTATAGTTACTACTTATAATATCTTACTAAACTTTAGTACCCCTCTAGTCTAAATCTACTTCCTCTTCTATAATTTATACTTTGTTAACTTATTATTTAGCTCTTCTAGCTCTTTAATATAGGCTGCTATAAGTATATTCTAGTGTAGTATTAGTTTAGTACCTTTAATAAGCTACTGCAAGCTATCCTTTACTAAACTAGGTAAGGAACTAAGCTTAGTAGTAATAAGCTTTAATTATAATCCAAATTTAAGTATATTACTCAGTATTTTTAACTACTATAGTATTACTTCTAGTAGGGGTCCTAGTAGGGTCTATAGATGGATATCCAGCTTATCTAGAACTAATTATAGGTCTAATAGGACTAAGCTAGTACTATAGAAGCTTAACTTAATATTAGTCTCTATAAAGGTCTTAAAAAACGCATTATAAAAAGCTAGTAAGAAGCCTAGTTTATTAATATAGAAGATATATTTCTATGCTAAGGCTTAAATATATTAGGAGTACTAGACCTTTAGTAGTACAAAATAACCTATATCTAGAGGCTAGAGAATATAGGATAAATAGGGAGGTATATAGAGTATAATAATCTTATTCTCCTTATAATAATCCTTAAAATTCTAGGAGAGGTAGCTCTTATAGCTATCTAGAATTAGTAGCTAGTATACCCCTACTTAACGTATCTTTATAAATCTATTAAAGTACTTTAGCTACTTAAAGCTAAGGGCATTATTTATCTATCTATTATTAGAGACTATAAGGACCTAATTAGCTAGTATACTAGTCTCCTTATACTAGCTAGAAAGGTGAACTTTACCCTTATAGATAATAAAAGGTAGAATTATAAGGCTAGTAGTAGATATACCCTAGATAATTATAACCTACTCCTAATTACCTAGCTAAACTAGGTCTAGATAAGTATATTTCTTAGAGCTAGTAACTACTTTTATAACCCTAATAATACCTATCTAAAACCTAGCTTTATTAAAGTTATAGGTATCTCTATCCTAGATACTATACTTAGCTTTAGTATTCTTAACTAGTTAAAACTAGTTACTAACTACTATAGGATCTTCCTATTTACTCCTCTAATAGTCCTTAGTATAATTAAAGCTTATTTTTAGCTTATTAGAATACGTAACTAATCTGGAGGCCTAATTCTTGCTAACCTTCTTTCTACCCTATACCTCTAGTAGTTTATTAGCTATATCTTCTACCTTATAGAGTCTAGGGGAGAATCCTTATAAATTAAGGTTAAGGATATATTAGATAATTATGCTCTCTTTAGTTAAGGTAAGCTTCTAGTAGTTTAGCTAGCAATTGCGTTATAGTTACTTTCTATTAAATTAATTGCGTAGGGTCTTATAGGGGATATTAAACATCTTAGAAGCACACTAAATTCCTCAAATTTATTTAGACTTCAAAGCTTAAACTGCAAGAATAATTCTCCCTTCTATTTAAGTTAATTGAAGAGAGGTTGATGAAGATATTACGCGTCAAAGTAGAGGTGGTGGTTGCCAAGCATTTTTGGGCGACTCGGTGGGTTGGGCGACTCGGTGGTGGAATACGTTATAAGAAGTTATCTAAAACTTAATTATTTTGCTTCAAAATTTATATACTAGATAGTAGTAATACAGATGAAAAATTTGCAAGTTGTACTGCATTAAAATCACGTTGTGAGGTTGTACGGTCGCGGTCGCGTTGAGGGGGATCGGGGTGGCTGGGTGACGAAAAGTGAGACGTTACGTGATTGAGTCGCTTAGACGATCAAATACTCTAGCCCTGGCGTTGAGTGGCTGAAGCACTCCTGGCGACTGCACATATCTCGTCCTGGGTAGAGATCAGCACGCTACGTATGTTTGAGCACATATATGCAATTGTTACCTCAACAGCGGGAGATAATTAAATTGAAACCATGCAAGGCTGGGATATCTACAGTCGAAGCGAGATCTCATCTGAACCTTTTCTCTTGCTTGGTTGTAGTGACTTGGACAGCATGGCACAGCTACTTGATTGCGACATCGCTGCAGCATCCGAGAAGCTGTATCATGGTCCCCATCCAGGAAACGATATAACGATTATGCCAGATAACGTCAGGCCCCAACACTGGCTGGCGGTCGAGAAGTTACTCACGCTACGGGAGTGGCGACGCTCTCAGGTAACACAAGGCTTGCCAACAGACGCTGTCTGCACCGAATCTGTGCCTTGATGATTTGGCGCGATATCTCAACATGGACGCGCAGCAACGCCGTGCGGCGTCCCCTATTTTCACCGGGATGATCTTTCTCCCTGTTTTTAGGTTGTACGGTAAGACCCGTCGCTTTCTCAGCTCCCTATTGCTCAGCTAGCCGGGTGATTGCGACGGCCGGATTGCTAGCGTAGTCGGCGAGGTAGATGCAGCTTTTGGAAGGTAATCGTTGTTTCGGGTCTCCTTACGGCTCCTTATGTCTTGGTATTCCTGCTGGCGCTAAGGGGGAATATTGGGTGATGCCTGCAGGAGATCCTTTGATAGAGATGACGAGGCTGAAAGAGCCGCACGTGTTTGTCGTGGGAAATTGAGTATTCACAGACAACCTAACCTTTTTGATGTGACTCACGATCTTTGACTTCTGCTTCTTCGTCGAGATCATTGAACTTCACCCACACTCGTTACCTCGTCAAGATGAAGTTCAAAACTATGAGCCATCGTGCGTCCTCCCGTTTATCATCTTTCCTCCCCGCAACCTCCATCTCATCCGCCGAACTCCCGTGTCAGAACTACCTTCTTGGTCTACGAGGCCTCATCACCATCCAAAGCTTTCTCTTCGTCTTCTTCCAGGTCTTTCTCCCCAGCGCCGTACCCGACTCCGACAACCCCAATGGTCCGCTCTACCAAGTCGTTCTCCGTAAAACTCTAGGCGTGCTCTTCTGGAACGAATCGCTCATCTACTCCTTCATAATCCTCCTTTCTGCCCGCACCCTCTGTCTACCCTTCCTCGCAGACACAAACCGCAGCGTCTGCGCATCTTCCATCTTCCGCCGCGGAATCCGATTATGGCTGCCCACCTTTGCCGCCTTCTCGCTCTGTGCAGCAGCCTTCAGTACCACCTCTACAACCTACATCTCCGACTTCCTGACGCTCACACAAAATGAGTCTACGCCCACCCCAATGCGATTTCGTAACTTCCTCGTCTACTTCAATTCCATGTTCGATCTCTTCTGGCTCACAAGGAACTACAGTTCGCAAGCCGCAGCTAAAGCGTTTCCGTCGGGTACGATATGGATCGTGTCAGTGCTCTTCCAGCAAAGCTACACCGTCTACATGACCATGGTCACCATCCCCTATACCCGCACATCCTGGCGCGTAAAAGCGTTCCTTGTCTTCATTCTCACGGCATGGTGGGTGCAGTCGTGGGCTTGGTATAGCATCACAGGTCTGCTCCTCGCCGACGCAGTCATGAACATGAACTTTAAGTATAAATCGCGAACTGGGTTTCGCATGTCGAGATTTACGATTCCCACATGGCCGCTTTATGCGGTGCTGGTGGTTGTGGGTGTGTTGCTGCAGTATCTTTTCATTGCATGGAGACCGGAGTTTAGGAATGCGGAGTTGAAAGGGCATACTGGACTTTATAACTCCGGGGGGTTGAATGAGGGTGTTGATGTTACGCAGCCCCAGGCTAGAGATGATAATTTTCTCATTGTTTTGGGGGTTATGTTGTTTGTGGAGACGTATGAGAGTGTGCAGAAGGTTTTTAGAAGTAGGATTCTGGTGGAGATGGGGAGGAGGAGTTTCAGTAAGTGCTTTGTCAGAAGGGAGTCGAGGTTAGAGACTAATGTTTGATGTAGGCTTCTTCCTCATGCAGTCTCTTATCACATATACTGCGGGTATTAAGCTGTATATGCAACTCCATAGTACTGGAGCGAACCATAAACTCTGGACGTTTGTATGCTTCATAGTTTGCCTCCCGCTCACTGTGGTTGCTGCGGAGATCTTCTATCGTTTTGTCGATACACCCAGTATCTTTGTGGCAAAGGAGGCGTGGGCGTGGATGAAGAAGTAACAAGGTGGATGTATGAAATTGTAGAATTAGAGGATAATGTTGGCGTTTGATGGAGTCGTGTTGTAATAGGGTCCATTGGGTATGGAGTTAACACGTTCTTGTAATATTATTTGAAGTCTATACTGCTGTGTCATCATCGGATGAGATTGTTCGCCCAATGAATGTACTTTTTGGCCTTCACATCGTGAACTTGACCCGAAGGGGAGAAAACCTCAGTGTATGTATTCGTTTCCCTACCGGTGAGATAGACAAAAGAAGGTAGAGAAACACCGCCTGCGTTCACTTTCTGTTGCAACAACTTACATTGCAAATCTCGCCGCCTCGCTTGTCCGTGGTCGAAGTGATCCTTCAAGGAAATGAACTCCAGGATCCATGACAGATGTTCAACCGCGATATCCAAAACGAACCTAATCAATGAATCTTCCAGATCTTCTGGTTACCCTCTACTGCGGTCGCAGCCGTCACAATTGCAGGATGCAATTCCTCTCTTTCCAACCCCTTCATGATAACAGTACCGACCAACCCCCCTTCCTGCTCATTCCCCGATCGAACAATCATAGGTTTATGCATGCCTCTAAAGAAGACTACTTTGTCTTCTACCTGGATGCCATTTGTACCTTCGACGCCCATCCCCGGAATACCACATTCAGTAAGAAAATAGGTATTGCTTCAAACACGAGGGACAAAGTGGTTGCGATGGGAGCGGGTACGAGCATCAAGAACTCTGTCGAGCGTCCAGCGGGGTTCATCTGGAGGAGGGTATCGGTAGTGCTCTTCTGTCCTCTCACTAATCCAGGCGTCATTCGGGTTATCATTATCAAAAATACCAGGAAACCAATTGGCAGCACTGTTTTCCAGGGCCTGCATAGCCTGTTCATTAATTGGGTTCGTCATCTGTTGTCAACAATGCTCTTAGTAGTTGATGGTATCTTGTTCAAGGTGGTGTAATGCCAGAAAGCGTATTCCGAAACTCGTGCAAGAGATTCTCCGCATCGAATAAAAGAGCTCCCAGGAGAAGCTGAGTTTCACCAGCCGCAACGAACCTCGTTAACCTAAGGAATCGATGATGAAGAATGCTCTGATACTTTGAAAAGCCACAGCGGATTAAGATCTCGAAGGGCGTTAAATCGATGGCCATGTCAACAATACGGTGCCCCATATCGCCGTATGCTTGGTGTAAACTACGTTGACATTGCTGGAATGCCTTCTCGAGATGTCAGAGATAACGAAATCCTTTGTACAGATTGCTAGCTTCGCGTGGCTCGAGAACTTCCGTAACTGTCGTCAGCGCTAGTCCTTCGAGAAAAAGAATTCGGCGATAAATGATAGGGCTCGGCAAGAGCCATCGATGGGCGTTGGAAAAGATTCCATCCTGGATACTTTTGAGAGAGTCGTAGGAGGGGTTTTGGGGGGGCACAAGTGGTCGCTGGAAGTTAACTGTCCATGATGGCACAGTTGGAGAATGAAAACAACGATAGGCCTGGTAGATCCGTAGGGAGTTGCCCATCATCAAACAACATGTGCTAGCCTTCGTGGAAACATCACTGGTGGAGAGATTGTAGTTCGGCTTGAGAACCGCTTTCGCTATCGGGTGGAAGATTGAATGAGATGCAAAGATCTTGTCTCCTGGATCCGCACAAGAACTGGCACAATAGGCATATTCATTGAGTGGCTATGCTGGAAGGAAAGGTGGACATATTTGAGGAGCGTTGCGTTGCATGGAAACTCGGAAAATGCTGTACTGTTGGCGGTAGTGCCTATAGCCAGCAGATACGCTCATGTGATCATCTCAGAGCAGGTCCAGTAATTCAAATCCGTTGCTAAGGAACAGTGAAGCCACCAGAAATTGTGACCCCATGTGTATCCGAGGACGATTTTGAGCGTGGTGATTCCTGGAAAACCCAAGTCCGACTGAACCATGGACAGGAAATGGTACTCAAAAATGCCTCCCTGAGGTCGGCTTCGGCATACCCGAGAGGCCCAATCATACCACCCAGTTGTACGTGCGACGCTACGGTTCCAAAGTCGGTGGTCAAAATAGGATCATCTCCAAGAAATCTAAGCAAAAGATCGTTCTGGTCGAGATCTCCCAGAAAAGCGCACATATTCTATGCACATTTGTAAATTTCGCCCATAATTCCAACTTGTACGCTCTTCTCCAGACCGCTTGACTAATCAATGTAGATTGCACCAATCCAGAGCGTTCTCAAGACTCGGGAATCCCGCAGGTAAACAAGTGCGGTTACGAGATTCCGGGTCTACCGCAGAGGTGTCTCATTTACTATCACAGGGGATTCGTCAATTTTGATGCCCCAGACATACGAGAGCGCATCGTACGCGGCGTCTTCCGGACATATTACAACCAACAGTCGACAACATATCGGATCGTATTGCTCTCCTGGCGTCAGCTCTAGTAGACGAATTTCTTCTCTCATATCCAGAGGGGTGGAATTGTAAGGTCCAAGTGGCTCAGATATCTCTTGGAGCCGGTCCCTGGGTTCCGTGTCCTCATTCGATGAGGATAGTGGGCTAGAATTTGGAGATAACATGGCTGGATGGATGAGATGACGGGATCGATCTATCGTTTACTCCGCCTCCCTGCCGCATCAAAGTGTCCTTGGTCCACTGTCCTGAAGTAAGCCGAATCTCGGATAAAAGAATGGATGGGACCCACAGGGGGATTTCTCTTGCACTAGAAATTCCTTGACGGATCTTTCTATCTGTCTCAAACGATGTGCCCTATGGGCAACCCGATTTTCGGGATCCTTTGCATTCGTGTCCGCTCGAACGGGTATATCGAGATTCATGGCGGCCAGTCTGTTCGAAGGGAAACCGAAGGGTGGTCGGATCTGATAAGAAAGTGAATAGGAGTCGGGGAAAGCGTTCAACTACTTCATCTCCTCCTTGGCAGTGGTGGGGCACTCAGTGCTCGGTCTGTATGGTTCCAACTGTGCATGCATGGACATCATCGACAAGGATTCGCCGGCGCAAGGCTGTCAGCCTTGTCAACGAAGAAAAGACCTTAGAGCATTCGTATAGGTGGAATACGGTTGTGAAGAATGTGAGAGAGAGTTGAGCGGAGCTGGGTGACAACTATATGAAAGGGATACGACAACGGAGCCAACCATGGCTCTTTAGTATATGACAAACTCGGGCAAACTATGCTTTTCATAGCCCTCCAATTCGTTCAACTCATTGAGCAACACCCTCTTATGATCACCCCACTGATGATTCCCAATATGTGCAACATTGATCATCCTATATCCAGGTCTCGTGGATCGCTTGCGAAGTACGAAAGGAAAGTTGAGGCCGAACAATCCAGCAAGTACGTCGCCGCGCTTCACATCCCCAATCGTGATACCAACACGGCCAGTGTCTGTGACGAATAGTACACGTCCAGCCGTAGAGTACAGAAGCTCATCCCAAAACGGATCCTCTTGTTTCTCAAATCTGGATTGGTAGAATATGTCAGGGTCACTGCTATCATATCTGAAGATGTTGTCAAGCTGCCGATACAGCCTTTTCTTGTTCACCTCGTAGGGCGGATTTGGTCCTTGTAGCGCATCTAGGATGTCATCAACTGTTGCCTTCCCATCCTCCACCAAGGGCTTGACGAGCGATATGAACTTTGGAGTTCCTGACGAGGGCTTCTCAAGATCGCTTGTTATCAAACCTCGTGATCCAGTGATGATACCTAGTTGTTCTCCCGAAGTATGGAGCTTTCGATAATCGTCAGAGAAATCAGCCAGAGGAAGCGGGTCCCTGGAGGTTTCAATAATGTTTCTTATGAACTCGTCGGTAGGACACAACAAGGACGGTTTGTGGCGAGCTTCATCGAGCTTTACCATTGTTCTTATCGAAAGATTCGAAAAATGAAGGCAAGCAGAGCGAGTGTGTCCGAAGTCTGGAACCCATGAGGGAAGGTTCGAGGTGGATCTTGCTTGGGACGAGAGCAAAGGAAGCCTGGAATAGCTCTGGTGGAAGCTGCTCATGATAATCATAGCCATTGCTTGAGAGAAGACAACACTGACAGGTTTTGAGTAATCGGGTTTGATGCTCTGACCAAACGTTGAGAAGTTGCACAGGCCCAGAAGTCCATACACTCTGTCTCTCTGGTTGGTGGCTCCACGGCTGGCAGTATATTCATATATCTCAGAAAATGAAGACTTCATCGCCGCTGTGGACTCTTTGATGTAGTGGAGTTCAAGTAAGCGGGAGACACTCCATTCAAACTTACGAATCGTAGAGAGAACAGAGGTATCCAGAAGGTCGCGCCATTCCCCGTACGAAGTGTGTGTATGATGTGGAAGTCTCTTAATGATATCTGAAGACAAACCGGTTGGGTTGAAAAGACAAATAAATTTCACCCAGCTGAGGGGAAGATGGGTTTCTCTCAGTATAGAGGGAAGGACCTCCTCAGATGGGGTTCTGAATTTCTCCGCAACCTCATCAATGAGTTGAATTATCTCATAGAGGGGTTGCAGTCGATTTCCACATAGAACCAGTGGAGTATCTTGAGCAAGCGCTGCTTCCTAAACAGAGGTCAGCAATCTTCCAGTCTGTTCTCGATTTAAAACTTGCCTGTACAACCCAAACCCGATAGAACCACGGCCGCTCGAGCAATTTGTTGACATAATGGCAGAAATATGGTATCTTCGGTTCCTCTATGTCGCGCTTCCCGACGCAGTCCATAACGTAGTCGCTGTTATCGGCACTGGGGCCCAACCAAATGACCACTTTTGTAGCATTGGCATAAATTGGGCCCATGAGCTGAACTTGGTGGTTTCTCTCTTGCATATCTTCCTGGTTGATACACAAAGCGTCAATCCACATGAAGCGATGCTCAGATTCATAGCGCAAGTGGCGAAGCGCAATGTCCAGGTTTTCGGTAATCTCCATCAGAATATTGTTCACGGAGGCTAGATGAACAGACATCTCTATGCCCCATACATATGACAGGGCTTCGTATGTCGGATCATTCTCAATCCAGTGTTTGGTCAGCTTGATGTCGATTGGATCGTCGTATGTTCCTGGAAGAAGTGTGAGAACGCGTATCTCATCATCGCCATATTCATCGGATTGCAGGGGATGGTAGAGTATATCGTGAGAAGAGTCCATTGTGGCATATCGTATTGTGAATTCTTCTGATTTTAGGGGTTGAAGATATGTGCCTCAAGGCAGTGAGGCTGAAAATGAACATGATGGCGCAGCATCTTCGGCGTGACGCCACTTCTCAAGGCAGCAGGTGATTGGACCAGACTGAGGACTCCGTGACGCGAGGCTGCTTTCTCCAGAAATGGTGCGAGAGCGAACGAAGAAGAGTCGATGTGGTGCTGATGGAACCATGAAGCGTAGGGTCTGGTGAAGGAAGTAACAGACGCGCGATCACGTGCAGCCAATCAGATCACTTCACTGTGTTTCCCAAACAACTAAATCAACTCCTCTCACCACTTGCCTCCCTGTTCTTATGTCCGTTTTTGAAGCATTCCCAGTCTCAGTCTCTCACGACAAGCCCAGTCCAAATCTGTGGAACTCCCAATTTTTTTGTTTCAATCCTTATCTTTTACCCTCACTCATCATCTGGCTACTACAGACGGCTTGAACCAAAGTATCTTGCGCTAATGAATTCTCCAGTCACATCCCCCCCCCCACCAACGATGTCCTCTATCCCGCCTTTCCCATGACTAAGGAAGATTCCAACATCAAATGCTCGAATCTGCATCAGCCAAGATGGAGACCAACGCGTCATTATAAACCATGGAAGCCTCTGATTCATCAAGCCCCTCAGGACCAACCTCGATCTCCGCATCAAACACACATAAAGAAGAAACACAGAACATATTGTGCACAGTGGTAGAACGGGGGTATACATACATCACCCACAACTCATGACGTGCTCAACTACAATCTGGACCCCAACAAACCAACCAGAGTTGTTTAACATTATCATACCGATTCACCACTCATTTCCATCCTGCCTGGTAGTTTGATCAACCGAACCCATTGAAATCCCCCCATTCTGATATATCCCCCCAAACGAATAACACCCTGGTACAAGCAAATATCGGATCATGGTCCAACCACGCGCCACCCACCACCCAAATATTAAACACAGCCCCCTACTCCATAATCTGCATCTCCTCCTGCCTCTCTCTCGCAAACATGTCCTTGTGGTCCTCCCAAATCCGCCTAAGCTCCTCGACATACCGTGCATGCACCTCATCGATATACGTGATATCAGGATGATCGCTCTGCACAACCTGAATCGGCTTTCCGACCACGACATTCAACGGCCGTCGATACGGCATCATACCCACATCATAATTGAAGATGCCCCGAGCATGGAAGATGGGCACGGTAAAGCCCATGACCTTCTTGACCAAGAGCTGGAACTTGTTGAGAAACGGGTGCGACTTTGCATCGACCTGTTTGTAGATTTCGTTTTCGCCGAAGGCGAGAACTGGCACGAGATCTGCGCCAGAACGGATGGCGAGCTTGACGAAGCCCTTTCGTCGGCCGAGCACGAGGCGCAGGGTTCCTGGTTGGGCGTCGAGAGATTCGCGTGCGCCGCCTACGACAATGGTGATTGCGCGGCCCATTCCCTCTCCATTGCGTCCACCTTTCGAGAGGATGTTCTCGCATGATTCGCGAGAGACGGAGGCAAGGCCCATACGAAGTGCATACTCGCGGTACAGCGGGAGGCGGAAATTGGAGTCGAGCGTGAGAAGCGTGTTTGTGATGCCGGGGAAGAGTTGAGAAAAGCCGAGAGCTTCAGTCGCGAAGGCGGCAAACGCACCATGCGAGATGATGCCATGCGGGTGGTATCCAAAGATGTATTTGCGCGTGGGTTCGAGTTCCTGCGAGCGATGGAGACGCGCTGGGAAGTACGACGCGAATAGTGACCAGACCTTTGATCGGCGGGCGCGTTCGCTGCGGAAGGAGAGCTCGCCCGATGTGCCGGCGTTTGAGAAGAGAACGTATATGACGTATGGGAGAAGGATGGGCCAGAGTAGGGGGATAGCGCAAAGCAGGAAGAAGATGAACAGCGAGCCGGCGATGCTGAGCGTGTGCATGAGGACAGCTAGGGTTTGGAGACGGCGCTGCAAAGGCACGCTTAGGGGAGCAAATCGTATTCTGGACTTGTTAGCATTGAATGACAGAGGTGGAATATCGGGCCAGCGACATACTTGCTCCTCTGCCAGCCCGCGCCCGCCTGTCTGCCCGACTGGAGCTGCGACTTCCATTCCATGGGGCGCGGTGATTTGATCGAGGTCAATTGGCCATTGCCGCCCTGATGCTTCTCAAACACCTCACTCTCGCCGCGCTTCCTGCCCGAGGTTCCGTTAGACAACTTCGGGATCGACAAGTTCCTGCGGTGTGATCTTGTGGGGCTTTTGGGGCTGTTGTCCTGGCCATGACCCTCGTACTGTTCCTTCTCCTTCTCCTCTGCCGAGGGTATCCTGATCGTGCCGTTGGTCTGGATGTTCTTCACGTTTTCCACCTTTGATGGCTTCGAGTCGGCCGGTGCATGTTCATCGAGGGCCTCCTCGGCAGCGTCGGCGTAGGTTTTGGGCGGGAGGTGGTGTGCCTCGCGCTCCTCGGGAACGGAGGGCTCGGCGTTGAGGGACATGACTGCGACTGCGACTGGTAGCGATGGTGCGTGGTTAGCGATGGGTCGTGGGCGTGCTGAGGATGCAGTTACTCCTGGGTCATGGCGCGTTGTGAGGATTGTTGGGAGCGTCGAGCTTTCCTTTCTCGCAATGACGTCGCGCGCGGGTGGCTGGTGCGGAGAGTGCCACTGCTAGTGAAAGGCGCCATCTGCAGTCCGGCCAGACTGTCCTTCTTGACAGGGTGAAATTATGAAAAGGAAAGCTGCGAGTTTCACCAAGGCCAAACACAGCGGCTCCGAACTGCCCTCTTTGCTGGAGATGCATGTCGGCGCGCAATGCTGCTGTCTCGAAATGATGTGCACCTGCATCCGGTTAGCGCCATGGCGCATGTGGCAACTTCGCGCCTCGGGAGAGCCTTGCCGCCACTGGATCTTGACTTGTCAACACCAAACGTCCATCGTGTCTTCTGCCTCGCGTCATTGGTCATAACTAAAACATGCTGATCTGGCTGACTTGGTTTGCGATGACTCCGGCGTCGCACATCTACCTTCCAGTGTGGTTCTGGATGTTGCTGCCTCTCTGACATCTTTCTTGCTGCCTGCCAGTTGACTCAGCCTCCCAAGTCTTTCTTTATTATTATCCGCTCTGTCCTCCCCCCCCTCTCGTTTGTTTCTTTCTTTGTTTCTTTGTTTTCTAGAGAAGCGCACCTAGGTATCTTCACTCCTGGAACACATGTCCTTCCAGATAACTCCAGCGCGCTCGTCGCGCGTCACAAAGAGCAGGAAGCCTTCGGCTCTGGCCGCCTTCCGCCGTTCCTCGTTGACGCAATCTGGTGGGAGCCCGAAACGGAAAGCATCACAGGGCTCAACGCTAAAATCCGATGATGGCGACGATGAGCGGCTTGATGATACAGGATTAATAGCCTCACTAGCTGCTGATTTGAACTTCCGCGATGTCCCTCAGTACATGGAGTACATCCGTAACAGGATGTTCAGCGAGATCCCAGAAACCGGGGCTGGCATGAACTCGGGCAGGATTTCTGAAGTGTTGAATTATCGAAGAAATCTGCCGCCTATTGTCACCATAGCCCATGTCGATACACTGAGTCCGTCATCCACACAAACAGAGCGCGAGATTGTAGAGCTGGCGCAAGCTGGCATTCTTCGCAGAGTGACTATTCCCCACCGCGGATCGGGTTCTTCTGCTGTAGGAGATGGCCTCGCACTAGTATCAGAGTGGAAGCGTCTGCTTCATGCATGCCCAGACTTAACTGAAGATCTCAAAGGCAAGTCACGTGTTCAAACTTGAGTTGAAAAGACGGTCCTGACTGGAGAAAGCAAAATATATTGCCGTTCTAGATTCGTTCCTAACCTCACCAGCTATCACCAGCACAAACTTCACACCCACTGAAGTGACTGCCTTAACAGCTGCCGGCTTCTTGACAACCAGTACCGCGATAGACTCTCGCTCTACATCCTTTGCTTCACTAGGGTCAAGTAGTCTGGGATCACTTTCTTCAATAGCCTCATCCGGCTCAAGGCACGCTTCGGGCTCCATCGGCGCCGTAGGAGGTGCCGACGCCATGACGCATATCTGGGGAGGTGGAAGTGGTCGCAACACCTCAACTATCGCCTCGTACTACAATTTCTCCCTTCCCAACACCGGGACACATATCAAGCTGCTCATCGAAGCACGTAATCACCTTCTCGCACTCTTGAAAAAGAACAAGCACAAGGAGTTCCCAATGGATGTACTTCGTGAGCGCTGGGATGGGAATACGGCAGCTTTGGATGAGAAGAGTAGGGCGAAGAGGGCGAGAGGAGAGTTTAGTGGGGTTTTGCCGGGACGAACGAAGAAGTGGAAGACTTTTTATGGACTGAGGTTTGAGTGGATTCTGGAGGAGTGTGTGGGGGCGGGGTTGGTGGAATTGTTTGAAACTGGGAGTGTGGGGAAGGCAGTGAGAGCTAGTTAGAAGGTGATTCTCGATTCAGTCACCCAAATCTCCTACCAGCAGGTGTTTATTTCAGCTGAAGATTTAGTTCGGTAGCTCTCGTTCGTACTTTTGTTATCACGGTATTGTTTGGTAACACAGCGATGGTGTCCTCGTAAATCAGTCTATCTAATAGGAGATAACCTTCCTGGCCAAGTGAAGAAGATATATTGATTCTAATTTCTGTCGTCATCTCATCAATCCCATTCCCCTTTTGAAGATGGGTTGATGCATCACTGCTATCATGATCCAAAACAAACCATCACTTGGTCAGGGTGCCTGCCCACTCTATGTATCCATGCCTCCCCTCCCTGCATTAAATAGCGCTCTATCGACTATTCAAAGTAGCTGGACAACCAAATACTCCATCTCCCCGTTCAATCATTCCACTCACCAGGCAAGCAGGATCTGATCGATGCCCTTTACAAAGCCTGACTTGTACCCTCGTTGAACATTGCCTGTCTTCTGTCCAGTCCTCCTGTGGGATTCTATATGCTTACAGCTTGTCTTACGAGAAGACCCATTCACCACTTTCCGTCTAGTAGTTCGGGTGCCAAGTTACCGTGACGGGCGCGAGGCGGTCGTGAAAGTCGCCACTCCACATTCAAATCGTGAATCTCGCCCAGATTGTATTTCACCTTGAAACCCTATTGGTCCCCAGGTACTTCTCGCGTGCCAGTTAGGCGCAGAGGCCCTCTAGGAAGAAGACCGCGATTTCTCTCACCAGCTCACCGCCTACTCCACCCTTCTCCCTGCTCCACACCCACCTGCTTAAAGCCACCACCCGACCAGTAACTTCAAACCCAACCAAGCCAGTTTCCAATCACCTTCGTCTACTCTCGTAGGTGCTTCCGGCGAGTAGTGACGTATGCAACGGAGATGAACAATCCGAACGATGACTACACTAAGGATAAGATCTTCAGCGAGATGATCGCACGCGGCGAGGCAATTGAAGAACTCATAGAGCAAAATGACCAGCTCTCGGAGCTCTTGTCATCCGCTCGGGATTATATAAACGACGCCTCAAAGAAACACGTCGCCACCACCACAAGTCTGAAGGCTGAGAATGAACGCGCACTTCAAGCTCGAGATGCTAAGCACAAGAAAGCACTTGCTGCTCAACAGGAAAAGCACAAAAATGCCATTGCAAAGAAGGATGCAGTGATCGCTAAGCTCCAGACTGCCCTGAAGTCTCTTGAGCTTACCCTTGCGTCGGAGCCGAAGGATCTCGCTACCGCCCCTGCAAAGCGCAAGCTGGATCAAGCCCAGTATGTAATCCCCGTTTCTTCGACGCTCATATACCTACAGCTAACTCAAACTGAAGGGAAGATGAGCTAGAGGAAGTTGAGATGTGCGGAAAGCACAGGCCTCATAATCATGAGTTCTGCCCCGGTCGGCATGAGGGCGAGACGTCGATCGATGTCCGCGTTCGACTCCAGGGCAAGACCTCTGGTGAGGCAGTAGCTTCGAAGTGCAACTCGAAGAAGTAGGCTAGGCATGCCAATATTTCAGCTTTAGATATTCAGCGAGGTCCCTGGCTGCATCCCTGTCTAATACTTCTGAATAAAGGTGCTAGGATTTGATAGCGATATGGTGAAAGCTGACAAAGACAATTTTGGCTCAACGACGTCATGTCCTGGCTTTAGTATGGTAGCTATGCCATAGAAAAATAATGCTATATGGGAGTTAGCATTATTGTTGGATATAATGACGGTGATGCCGTGATGCAGTAATATAGGGATGCAGTGAAGGAGTAGTACGGCCAAATGTGCTGCAGCAGCTAGGTGCCTACTTGATTTAGACATGAATAGTATATTATGGGAAACATTGTCTACGCATATATATATTAATCTCCTCACATCGCGAGAGCTTATCCAGATTGTTTCATCCTCAAGCCCCACCATCAAGATGAGAACTCAATGAAAAAAGTAATCCTGGATGTGGGCCAGGGCCTAGCAGTTGAAGGCATTAGAGGCAGGCTGAAGAGTAAACCCTCAGAGACAAGCCCAAACACTTCTGAGATACGCGTGTCTGATCATGGCTGTTCGAGATATGCACGACCACGTATCAGAACACGGAGAGATCAACCTCAGTCTACAAACATGATCTCCGGTAGAACTCCCAGCAGCATACAGGCTTTTGGGGGCTGGAGACCAGTGGAAAGCATCTGTGGATCGCATGCAATTTTTGTCACAAAAGTGAGCAAGAAATGCGTAGCGATAAGCTCACATGACGAGATCCGCTGCAGAAAGATATAGTTGAAAAACCCCAGCAGTCGCGTCGGTGCGTGACCGACGTCGTCCGGACGCTCATCCCAAAGGAGATCCAAGCTTCCATTGAGCCACCAAAGGATGGACCTCAACTTCCAGACACCGACCTGCGGGGAAATTGACGACAGAAGATCGTCTAGCGGAGGTCTTCAAAGTCAACTGTCAAATGTGTCCAGCGTGCTGAAAAGCCAAAGGTGCCGAAAGAGAGCGAAAGTATCAACGCTGCCGAATGAGCCGCCAGTGTCGAAAGAGCCGCAGGTGTCGAAATGAGCAGTTGAGGTTGGAGACTGTACCGCTGAAGAAAAAAAGAGCGAAGTCGAAGGGCGGGGGAGGTGGAAGCCTTTATATCCAAGGCGCAGGTGGTGCACGTTCCTTCGCCTAGTGTGGAACTAGCTAGACGCTACCGAGATCTATACAATGTGATTGGCTTGCCAAGTATTGTGTGAAGGTGAAGGTGAAGGTGAATTCGTGCGCCGCACGTAACTAGACGCGAGCATTTCATCGAATCACCACCACCTTCCAATGTAGCACGGAAGACAGTAGCCAGACTCACACCCATTTTGACTATTTCTCTCACGAATGCCACCATCACCAAACAAACGGGCCATGAGCCTTGGTCCGCCTCCTCCGAGCCCACCTTCACTTGAGAGCTTCGAATCATCACCGGTAGTAGTGTTGAATCTTCAAGAGTAGGAAGAGAGCTGATGTCTAGCAGGAGAGTCCCACTCAATCTGTCCAACAAATCATTGTTCAGACCCGGTGGAATGTGAAAAAACGGGAGAGCGATGGCCTGCAGCCTAATAAGAGGAAACTTTATGAGATGAGGGCTGATAAGCAGAAGCTCAAGCGTGGGCTGGTCGAACTGATGAACCTGAGAGATACTCCAGAGGTACTTTCCGAAACGGCTCTAACCAGTGACGTAGAACCCGATAAAGAACAGCTGGAAGCAGGGCTGGCAGAGCTTGAGGAGCATTGCAAGAAGTCAATGAAAGAATCAGAGGCGCACGAGGATGGGACCCCTGTGTCTGAGATGAAAGAGAGCGAAACTGCATCTCAAAGTTTAGAATTTCTGACGTGGCTTTGGAAGATGGAGACGCGTATGGCTAAGCTTACCGGACATGCATACACCGTTGAGTTTGAAGAAAGCCGAACCAGCGAACGCCACCCCAAGAAGACAATTTATATGGAAAGCGGTAGTATCGTCATGGAGAAACGAAAAAGGGAGGGGGATGAGAAGGCAGGAGGGTAAGTTATCCGGTATATATTAAAGTAGCACCTAACTAACCATATCAAAGATCTGCAAACGACGACTCATCTGCGAAGAAGAAATTGAAGAAAATGCGGAAGGCACATGGAAGCCGTCTAGTAGTCTGTCGTAACTGTTATCTGAAAAGTAAACCATGTGACACAGTGGCTCCTTGCGTGCAATGCAAAGCCGAAGGTACAAGCTGTCTACGGACCAAGTGCAAGACGTTCCATCTGGGAGGTAGTGCTTGCGTTCGCCCTGGCTGCCCCTTGGCTCATCCAGACGATGGATACGTCAATCTCCGCAACAGTGGAAGTCGGGGAAAGTAAATGTGGTTTGGAAAACGACTCGTCTTTGAGATCAATGTCCAGTTGGACAAGAGAATATGACTTTCAAACGAATCAAAATTCACACGCTGTTTTTACTGCCTCCAATGAACATAATTGAACTATGGTAATCATATATTTGATGCCTTGCACCGGATCAGAAGCGTTTCTTTAGAACAATCGAGCCTGCCGCCTTCTGTGTAACCCCAAGCCTTTCTGTTCTACCCACTGATTTCTTCCTCATAATCGCAAAATGATCTGGAGGCTCAGTCTACAACCGTTTTGTCGTCCCCCTTGAGCCGCCCCGCGGAGTTATTGAAGCGATCATCTGGATGGTTGAGGAACGCTCTTTGTATCTTGTACGTATTCGGAAATTCGTCCTCAGGATGTGCGAATGGGCAAGCGCTGCGGCCGCATTTGCCCTCCCCCTCATGGTATGTATTGCAACGCTTGCGCTTGCATGTGCGTTTATTTTCAACGCAGTAGGCACACGAATTTCCAGCATCGCAGTCAAGACCTTTCGCGTAACACTGGGTGCAAACGACGATTCGCTTCGCTTTCTTCGAGGCCGGTTCACGAGCATTGGAGCTATGGATGATTAGCAAACTTCTATGAGGTTCATATGAGACAACATCTACCTGGTGACATCATCTGACGCCTTTCTCTTCCCCAACAGTGTCTTGCTGAAAGCGAGCAGAGCTTCTACATCACGTTCGGCAGTCTTTTTCTTATACCTAAGATTCTTGACTTCCTTCTCCAACGCCCTTTTCTTAGCCAATTTGACCATCAGCTTGCCCTTCTCTTCAACGAGCTTGCCGTTTTCCTCACGAAACCTTTTGAGCTCTTTTGCCCGCGTTTCGGCTATGTGGGTTTCGACTTCCTTGTCCTTGAATGTCTGAAGCTGTTCGCCGCTGAGCTTGACATTTGCCCTCTGAAGACTTTGAATCTCATTCGTAAGGCTGTGGTTCTCTGTTTTGAGATCGAGAGTCTCAGCTACAAGGCTTTTATTCTTTTCCCCGAGGTTGTGGTTCTCTTTCGTGAGGTTGTGGTTCTCTTTCGTGAGGGTGCGGCTCTCGTTTCGGAGGGTGCGGTTCTCGATACTCAAGCGTTTGTGCGAGTCCTGAAGGGTGGAAAATTCATTTCCAAGAGTATCCAACCTTGTTCTAAATGACTGCAACTCATTGTTATAGCCCATGGCAAAGCCGCTGATATTGGTGATAGAGCTTCTGAGGGAGTTGGCAATAGGTTCCGGTGTTAGCCGTCGAATTGGATATTTTTGGGTGGAGGATGAAGAGTGGAGGCTCGCAACTGTGATTTCGATCGGTGCGTCAGCGAAGCAAATAACGTCGACAGTAAGCAAACGTGAAACCTGGGCCGCTGGAACACGGGAAACCCTGCTGGAGCAAACAGTCACGTGATGCTATTTCCACCCTGACCGCAGGCATGGTTAGATTGCGCGAACTTCTTACTTGGTGAGCTAGTAAATTGGCACAGAACGTTCCAACAGGAAGAAATTCTACTCACTTCCCTCCTGCCGTTGTCTGACCAGAATCCGACATGTAGGGTTCTGTCTATCCCGAAAAGATCCTCTAGCCCATTTCAATTTGCTGCCGTCTTCGTAATCAGCTTGGGCCTCCCAAGGTCCGCCCAGTGGTATTGGGGGATATTGCCATTCTATTGACTGGTAACAGTTCATGAAAACGGAGGCAAAAGTTGTTGGCGCATGTCCGTCGGTGCGGAGACTGGCTCAAAGCTTCACGTGCTGTGTTAGAGCCAACATTACTAACCCACGCGCATATTCTTTGTGGTCATGGCAGTTGACTTCTTCACAGATATCGCACGTTGTAAAACATTGGCTCCTAACGGTGGGGATCATCGACCGGCCCTTTCCTATCGCGAAAGGGCAAGATTTCAGGCTCTTGCAGGGAAATTCTTGAAAGAAAACTTCAACAGTATCTGTTGGTTACGATATAGAAAGCTTATCAGCCTTCCTTGCAGTCGATATAAGGTGATGACTGGCCCAGTTTAATCAACCTACACCAAACCCGGAACACGACGAAGACAGGTTTAGCTCCAGGATAGTCTATTCTGGAACAAAGATCAGAATACAATGTTTCCTTGATATGCGCCAGTAGTGAGGAAATTTCGCTTTCTCGTTGTGGGTGAGCCACAATTACGGGTGGTGTTAAAGGAGTCTTTCCTACCCTCAAGCTGACGGTAAGTATATTGGAGAAATCGATGAAGAGAAAGCATCGAACATAAATGATAGATGGTGGATGTCAAAACCTTGCATCATTCAATGCGTCATGCGTACTCGCATAGCGAGCCAATCAAGAACTAAATCTAAAAATGTTGCACAACAACAACGAAATCATACTACTACAGGGTAGCGTGCCATGTAATTCTATGCTTTTCAGTGTCTCTCAGCTTTTGTATCCAATTTTGCGTTGTTGCCAACTCCGAGTGTTGATGCTGTCATGAATCGCCTTTATACGCCCCGCACAATTTGTAACGTGATTTTCTCTCGCAAATTCCTCTCATTCAGCGCCATATTTTTGCACGGTATGCCGAATCCGAAGACCGGCTCTGGGACATTTTCGCATGTCTTAAGACTTCAAAGCAAGAAATCTGTGCTCTCATTCTGCAATGGTGCGTGCAAAGCCTCTATCTCTCGTGTGAAACTCGACATAGCCATCGCCGACAACACTCCTGCCACTATCCAGGGCTATCCTAAAGTATCATCAATAACGAAATTGCATGTATCAGTGCATTCACCATTCTCCATTCTAGGAGGAGTGTTCTTTCGACGTTCTACTACCCCATGCTCACAAGCCTCTGAAGTGCCGGGCAACGGGGCGTAAAACTGCCTTGCACCGAGGCTGAAACGTGCACCACCACCTCCAGCCTTGAGTTGGGCGGCAACGCCCTTCTGCCCTTCTTGTCCAACAACAGTTTTAGGGATTATTCTCGTTCCGCTTCCAGTATCCCGGCCGTTCTGATTCAGAGGATGCGCCGGATCAAGGATCGCCAGGTCGACCAACATTGATGGCGGAGTGAATTCGCTTGAAGCTGTGCAGTTCGAGTAATACAAATACGAATAATGACGCGTACATATTGCCTGTCCAGTGTTCGGGCCCGAGACTCCAGGTACCTGCACGTCGGGTCCGAAAAGTTCGATTGGAAATCGATCTCGCTACGCCTCTTACCAGTAGGAGTGGCCTTGGGGATACTGGAATCTCCGACAATGCCCTACACCGCCATTGCTCATAGCTCTGTTGTATGGGGCTTAATAGGTATCCTTCTCCAGATCCGTGGACCGTTCGATACTACACCTATGCGCATTCTGAAGCGCTTCGGGGCCCCTTCTATGTCGAGGCAAAATCATGAACGCTTTTGTTCCTATCGCTTCTATCTAAAGGCCTTCATATGTAGATGTTCCAGCCACGAATGTACATACAGTGACTTGATCAAAACTCCTCAAAGAAGGCTGCATCAAGCGTGCAACACTCCCCCAGCATAAATGTCTACCTGTTGACCTCAAAGCCTCTACAGGCACTGCATGCACATGCGTACTAAACGTGCACCCTCATAAACTCTCAAAGCCACTCCACCAAGCATGGCATGGTATTTGAAACGTCCAGATCTATCTCCCTCTGCACACTCACCACGCATCAACATCGTGAGCACAAGCATTTCAGCCTTCCGGCCATGCCTCGAGCAGGCATATCTTAAAACTACCCACTGCAGACCCGGTGGGTCAATCCGACACACCTCATACCCACGCCACCCCTTCAAATAGCACCAGTAGCCGAGGTACCGATTCATACCCCTTCCCCGTCGCCTCTCATATTCGCCTAAACATACCTCATGAGTCATAAATGTAAGCAGAAGAGCTGCAGGTATGCAGGCCTGCAGTTTGGGTGTCCCGGCCTTGCAACGAGTGGACCAAGCGCGCATCGACATGCATCCTCCCGTGGTTCGCGACGTTCAGGGTTAGTGTTGGAGGTGTCTATAGACGGCGAGTAGCAAGCGGGTGTGGCAAATAGGAATGAGACAGGATGAATTGAGTGCGGAGTTCTGTCTGTCCGGCGGCTGGATGATTGCGAGGATGAGAGAAGGGGATAATGACAGTGAGACATGCATACTGGAAGGGACGAGTAGGCAGTTGCGCAGATTATGTTGGCTAAAAGACAGCTGGTTGACATGTGAACACTCTGAAAGAGTTACAGGGGCCGGGCAATTGGATGCTTGACTCGGCAGCGGGATGGTTTAACGCCATGGTATATGAACACAAAAACAGCGGTTTATTATGGAGGCCAAAGAGGTAATCGCGTCTGGATCTAGATATGTACCCAAAGCGATTGAATGAGGATGGCTAGTCGGCTCTGATCTCCAATAACCTACAGTTCTGGAATAACTGCAACATCCAATGTTCATGCTCCGAATACCTACAATGCGGACCATTTATGCAACCTTATAAATGCGATACCAAGAAAAACTCTAATATTTCCATAGGACCTAAAATTAGGAAAGATTTTGGGATGTAAAAAATAATACTGCCTCCCGAACGCTGCGCACATGAAGATATGGAAAGGTGTCGCAAAAGGTTGATGACACAAGAAACAGCGCCTCATCCCAGATGAGAGGGGAAGTAAATCGGAAGCACACTACTCATACAACGGATCACCCGTTTGCGTGCGAACATCAGGGGCCATCTTAGCGGGAGAGCTTTCGCTACACATAACGCATCTCGTAGTGCATCGATTCCCCATGCATAAGTTGTTGACTGTTCATCCGGGTATCTAGACCCATCCCGCAAGCTGGGAAGAGTGTGACGTGCGGTGTCGGTGAGCTGATATTCCCATTCCGGTTCATAGAATTTGATCTCTTCTTTGCCTGGTGCTCAGCCACCACCTCAAGCAAATGGCCTGGCTGAGGCTGCGACGATGATCGCTCTCGAATAGAAGGCCTGGACAAGCGTGCAGGAGACTCTTCTGATTGCTGCACAGGCCAAGATCTTGTGTGTCCCAGTTGACCGTGGCGAGTGTTTGTATTCATCATTTTTGGCGAGTCAACGACGTTTGGACTCAGACTGTCGTTCGAAAGAGGATGGAGGTCAAAATGTGGAAGCGGACTTGTTGGATCAATCACCAGAGATGGTACTGGTGAACGTGCCACCACTACACTCATCTCTGCACTTGCGCGTAATCGCTGTTCGTGCTGTTCGTTTTGCCGTTGATCGTAGAGCTGAGACTGGGATCGAAGGGGGAGTTGGGTCTGCGGTGCGGAAGATTCGATTGAAGTCTAAGGGCTTGTTAATTCAGGCACCGCTTGTTAAAGAAATTTCGTTGAGAATTTGAACAAGAGCATTGAGAAGAATAGGAGTCCATAAACATTTTGCCGGTACATTAGAAACGCAAAGACATTTTGAAAGGTCATTCACCGGGAACAGTATCGCTCCTACGCCAGGCAATCAGCCGTGTCCTAATACGGACTTTGGACGAGAAGACCATTGCGCATGAACCCAAGGATTCAGAAAGAAATAATAGGTGAGAAAAGAGCGTAGCCACAGGAAGGGATCGAGAGGAAGCGGAGAATGTCATACCCAAGATACATAAGGATGTTCCATGCCGGTCAATCCAGACGACCACAATGGATCGTGCATCAAAGCGTCAAAGTCTTCGAACATATTTCCTGATGATTGGAATGTACCACCCTCCGTGCTGGTAGGTAAAGTTACGGTCGACGGACCTGCCATAGTCGTCGTGTATTCATGGATATTCCCAGTGGCAGAATGCATGACTTGATTGCGCAGTGCATGTGCGTTAGATCCGGCCAGTTGCGGTTCTTTACGCACTCTAGCTTTGAGCAACACTTTTCCGAGGGCGCTTCCAGATATGCCCTGCTCGACTAATCTCCCTGTGGCGTCTACTGGGTAGAGTTGATCCAAGACAGACCACGCCGAGTTAAGGTCCTGTTGATCCATAGACCTTCCAGACGCAAGACTAAATGCTAGGCATGAGGATGTGTACACTTCTCGGAGACGTTTAGTGTACCAGCTATATGGTGAAGTGGAGTACTGGCTTAGGAGAGCAAGACTTCGACCAGAAAGACTAATTGCATCTCGAAAGAGCCTAGGTATATTAGCGAGAAATCGTATGAGGCCACGAAGCGACGTACCTTGTGTGTTCGGGATCACTATGTGATATGCCTACTACCGCATTTGCTTCTTTCCATTCAATCATCCGGGCAACGAACTTTGCTTTTTCTATACTAATATTGATGAGCTCAGCGACAAGGTATTGCTTTGGTGAAGCGTCCAAACTGTTGAACTCATAAACTGTCGAAAATCGGTGCTCTAGCCGGCTGATCCATAAAGCTCGTTCAGCGCGAGAAGTGGCAATATTTGAAAGCCTTCGGTTAAGCTCAGATGAGTCCGAGTTGTGATAGAAAGTTGCGTCGCGAGCACGATACTTGATGACAAGTAGCTTAGACATGAGCCTGGCAACTTCCGCTTGCACTAATGTGAAGGACATGAGAGAAAATGGGGACAACTGTTCCTGGGCTTGTTCAATTTCCCGATGTGTCTTAAAATTGACATCCTGTCCCCGCCGTGATGCTGAATCTTGCTCCTCGATATCAGATAGATCCCTATCATCAATACTGAGTGGCAGAATCGAGTCATAATCATGCTGTGTAATCGATGGTTCGCGACCGAGCTGTTCAGCGAATCGAACGTCGAGTATGCACAGCTGTGCCCAAATCCGCCGGCGAGTTTCGATCTCGATCGGCCCAAAGTCGAAATGAGAACCATCTCGATGAATGCCGAGCCCCTGAGCCACCCGTACAGCCACACCATGTTGATACCAGAGCATTTGAAGGTCATCAGACGTGGGTTCAACAGACTGGTGGATACTCGTGAGCATAAAACACAGACGGGGTAGTAAAGGCTCTTACCATGTATAACACTATTGCTTGTAGCATCTCAAGAGATCCAAGGCAATTTACATCCTTGCAATCGAGAGCCCGGATGCTGACTTCCTTTTTGAATGTTGCAGCAAGACGAAACGCATTGATATTGTGACCCAATTCCGGAGGGTTGGGGCTATCAATGACGGCAACTATGGCTGCGTAGTATACACTGGACAATAGAGCCTTGAAAGTGTAGTCTGAAGAGTCCCCCTGGATAGCACCAGAGTAAGCGGATTCGCTGGACCTGGAGTAGACGGTCTGCGGAGAAGTATTGAATGATGCTCCTGAATAGTACGGGTTCGAGAATTGAGGGTTTGGTGATTGATGTACCTGAGAAGAGCTAGCTCTGCGGAAGATGTGACATCGCTGCAAAAAGGATGGCCAGTGTAATAAGCGGATCAAGGGGTCGACGCGATGGCTGAAAATAGAAAGAAGAAGTTCGTGCAGGTGATCGTCGATCATGAGACTACTCTGATCATGATCTCCCGGTGTTGGAGGCAGATCAACGACACTGGAATGATCTCCTCCAAGGACTTTGGTAATGTCGACAAGCTGATTGACGTTTGAATCAGCACACAAACGTTCTGAGGTCATAGAAACTCACGCTTTCGGACACTAGTGCCCATGAGTACGGCCCAAGATATCTGGTGGTAGGTCCGTGGACTACTTGACCTCGGGTTTGAGCGCGTGTGTCTTCAGATTCTTCGGGAGAGGGTGTGGTGGAGGGTTCACGAGATGGCGAGTTGCTGTCAACCTCTCTTGATAGCCGTGCTACGGTTTCCTCTAGCTTCTGCAATCGAGTACTTTCGTGCGAATCCCTTGTGGAGGAATGAGAGGAGAGAGAGGTTGGCGATGGCCCTGATTGCTGTTGAGCTGGGCGGCAAAGTGCTCCTGCTTTCGAGCAGTTGGAACAAGCAGGTTGCGCTCGATCACATTTGACCCTCCGCGCTCTGCATCTTGCACAGGCCAAAACATGTCGACGGCGAGTGATTGTTGGCGTTTCGCGACCTTCGTTGAGGGATGCCATGGCTTCAATCTAGATGGAGTGGAAAAGAACCAAGGTGGGACGATGCTGAGTATGGAGAGATGAACTCGAAGGGAAGTAAGGTAAGATGTTGCCAGCTCATGAGCCTCCCCTCTTCCATTTGTACATAGAAGGATGCACAGGGCGATAGATCGGCAAATCAGCGGGGGAAGTCTCGCGCGACGTGCTCAAAGGTGCGGCTTGCACGTGATCGGGAAGCGCCCAGGCTAAGTTACGCCCGATGAATTTTAGGAATAACGCCAACAGCGAGCCCGCAGCCCTGCGGCTCACAGGCCCTGGCCAAGTGCCCAGAGGTATGGGCGGCCACTATGTATCCACTGTCCGGGAGGCATGAGAAGTACACTGACCCCTGGGCGTATTGTCAGGTTTGCTTGGACCAGCATTTGCCAGGTTGAAAGCGGTCGGCTGCGAAAACGAGGCTGCTGTCGACAAGGATTACGAATAGCTCAGTATCGCAAGTCGATACTTGAATATCCCCTGATCTGATTCTCTACGAAGAGATGGGGCAAGGATCAGACTACTGCCTTGAACAGTTCATGGCATGGAGTGTGCCATCCGAATGCCCAAGCTCTCCCCCAGAGAATGCAGCACTAAGGATCGCCAGAGACTATCTGTCACTAGGCAGGAGGCAGGTGAGCCGCCCTCCATGCCTTGACTGTGGTTGAGTAGTGCGAAGTTCCCGTATGCTCTGGGTCGGTCGATCCGAGTGATGGTTAGTCGCAACGGTCAAAATCGGACCGCAGACACGAACGGAGAAACGTGCACTCCGAGGCCGGATTGCGTCATTGGGACGCCCGCCTTGACTCCAACGGTTATCACATCTCAGTTATGAGCTCATCGCGAACGGACCAGAGGCGCGCCAAATCTAGGAAATGCGCTTCGCGGCTACAGTCATCATGGCCATTCACCGTCTGCTGCGATAGTAAGCCGGACCATCGAAGGGTTCGTGGTAGTCATCCCCAGGGGCATCGAAGAGTTTGCCAGTGGAGGAGCAGGCAGGGGGTGGACGGGGAGGATAATGCCTCACCGCCGAACCTGAGACGCGCGTATTGACGCCGGGCGTATTGCGCATGTGAGAACATGACCTCCTTCTCGATAGCGGTATACCGTATATGAAGAGTCTATGGCGTCGGGGAGAAACGCCTGTTGTGGCTCTGCTGGTGGTCAAGCTTGTGTTGGACAGCTCCAAATCAATTCTCGATTGGGGGTGTGAGCCTCGGAGGTACCGATACGCTTCGATACCTGCAACAACGCAGACGTCAATATGCGTAGCTCTCGATTGACAACATCTGGATATGTCTGGATCTTCAGAAGCCGCTGAGATCCGAGCGAAGAGGTAGAATTAAGCTTAAGGTTGTGGAGGCAGTAGCCGTGGAACCGTGGAGTGCAACTGTCACGTTACCCGATATGGCCTAGTGCCATGGTGCACCTTTCACAGCATTAACTCGACACTCGAAGTCACCTGCATCGTTGTTCACCCCTCTTGTGCATATTCAGTGGATCCAAATCGTGGGCTTTCTCTTTCACACCGAACTCCCAGTCCATGTCAGCAGTCTCTACTGGATCACCCTATCTATGTTCGACTCGCCCACAACAGCTCCCTGCGATTGTGCCTTGCACGGAACAACCCGCGGCAGAAACATGGTCCTCCATGTGGCATCCTGTCATCTGCAACCGGGGAGTTTGCAACGTGTGTGGTTGCGGCACAGAATTTGCCTTGAGAGCATAGCCCTCGCGCCGGGACAAATCAGACGCTTTGAAGCACCAGCTGTCCCTTCTCGAAGCTTACAACGCCCGGCATCAATTGCGCTATGCCCCTCCTAGGCGTGGAAATACTTGGGTCAAGGATACGGAGGTTTTCTCTCCACAACAACCTATTACGGCCAGCCCAAGCCGCCGGGCGAACATCCACGTGACGACGGAGGATGGAATTGCTAGTTGAGTGGAAGATGCATTCACTGTCTCAACCCTGACTGTGGACATTTGGGTAAGAAGACAAAGCCAGCTCTCGCAAGGCGACCGGGAGCCGAGAGTCTATGCTTAGCCCCCAGCGTCCAATATCTGCTTGGGCACCCTAACGGCGAACCTTAAATCAACGCCGAAGAGTATATGCGTGTTGGACGGGGAGCAGACTCTGGCTTCAATAGCGTTCAGGCATGTTGTTGGGCGCAATGGATCCGAGAGGATGTTGCGCCAACTACCGAGAGTACTGACCATTTGGAAGCTGTTTTTGCCATGGGGGAGACGCCTGCTGCGACAAGGATGCCAACGAACGTGTGATCTTGAGCCCCAAATCATTGACAGGAGGCTGAGCTACCCCCTCAAAGCTTACTTTGACGCTTGTTATTGCAACCCCTGATTGAGCCTCACAACGGCCGCCAAATTCAGCCTCATCTGAAAATTACTCCGCAAACCAGCGAAACTTATTTTCTATCGGGGATTTGGGCCCCAAGACATTGCCACAAACACCACGGTATCTCTTAATCTCACGATACAGTGGTTCGGTAACCAGCGTTCAATGACAGGAGCCCCGAAGCAGCAATTTCCTCAGCATGTACTTAGCCGGTTTACGCCCGGCGCCAATTCACATCCGTATGCAGACCAGGTGTTCGAGAAATTTCATTTGAATCGCTGCCCAAGCCTTCCACAGGCGCTCCATTACAGACCCCAAATTCAGGCGAGCCAATTACACCACGCGACTCAAGCCACAGCTTTTGGCACTCGCCAATCTGCCAATAATCTGTGTCGACATAGCATTCTATGCCTATCTCTCTTTAGTTTCATTTTTGAATCTCCACTATCGAATTTCATAGGCTCAAACACTACCACCATGCTTGCTTTCGAACCGCGGGGTTGGGGATACCGCCTGAGGCTTGTTAGCAAACTCACTGTGCTAGGAATAATCTCTCTTCGACGTTAAGGGCGTAAGTCCGGGACTATTGTGTGCAACTTCGAGAGAAAATGCGAGATCGGCGATCGAACATCCCGCGGGATCTTTTCTCAAAGATCACAGCGTAATAGCTGCCGAATTCGGGAGTATGTAGGTAATTTGGGGAAGCCCGACACATTCTACCCCACCGTGCACTGGAGCAACTAGCTCCTCTTATGCGGAAGGTGTTTCTGAGCCTGGATCATCACGGATTCACGGTGAATCGCTGAACCCGATGAGTACGAATTCATCTAGCGGTTCTTATTCGGGCAATTCCTGATTCCTACATCAAGTATAGTGGGTTCGCCCTGCAGTAGCCAAGATGTATTTCTGTTACCTAGGATCGTTTCTACACCGCCTTGAACGGCAGCAGCCAGGTTGCACTACCAAGGCACATCATTAACTAAAAGTGCCACTATTTTCATCAATCCCTTCCTCCAAATCTTCCATCAATCACGCCAAGATGACACTTTTACAAACATCACATTCCAGACAAGATTTATGTTGCATTAGATCTCCAGCCAAGAGATCGCTTCTTGTAGTACTCCACTTGCGTTGCGCTCTTGAAGCTAGCTTGAATGGACATGGTAATGAGGAACAACCGTTCCATGGCATTGTCATCTTTTCCATATTTTTCTGATCGGAATTGCGTTTGGATCAGCTTCTAGAGAGCCTACACTATGAAGTAGAGCCGCTCTCTGGGACTCCGAACTCTATTGCTTTATGGCTTTTGGGATAGTTTCCGTGCGCTATAAATATTTGAGCAAGAATGGTCTGGCATGAAAGAACGACACCGATGCTTTGAGTAGCCCAAACGGATTACCTTGGTGTCTTTTTGCACTTAGTGTGCCACCATTGCACCATCATTCAGAACGTGTTCTTGGACCACAATGTCTTGATGACTTTATTTCAATTCAATCATCTCTTCGTGCGCCTTGCTTGTCTGGGGTATTGCTCGGTATGTTGAACTTCCCGCCTATGTCAATTCCGTTATGCGATGCCCACATCGCATCCTATCACGAAGCTCAAGCGTATCTGACGGGCACTCTTCACCCTTTCCAATTGACGCAAACTTGCAGCACCTTCAACCTTCCCAGAGGTGACAGCAGCTCCTCTCCCCGTCACTTCGGCGGTTTTGTCTGATCCGTTGGCTATCATTCTCGTCTACGTCCTCGCTGTGATGTTGGTTAGATACACCAAGTGTTGTAGACAAAAATTACAAATGCCATTCTCTTCTACAATGGGGAGAGGAAAAAGCTTCCGATCCATTAGTGGTATCTGGTTTCTGTTCCTGAAATGTGATTGTGTCATACCAAAGCAGGGTATACCCGACAGGGTAAGCACGGTAACCCCGATGAGGGCTGGTATCGAGTTGCTGCTGTAGTATATATCGAGTTGGTGTATCTAGATCACTCAATCAACCCAGTTTTGCTCCCCATATCATGATCCATCACTGCCGTGACAGATTGTGTGTACGCGTGTTGCTTGGATGTTGGATGTGCTTCTAATCAGTACGAAGTGGGCAGTGTTGACCACAACAATATCGCTGTTATATACCTGACGGTTTAGGTCTGGCATGAAAGGTGAGTCTCACATGTTTTGTCTGACTTTGTTCTCCACTGTCGCACACAAGTTTTCCCGTTCTGGACATCATATTAAAGACACTAAAACAGGCCTCCCCTGCAATTCCGACAATCTTCTCTACGCGTATTTGTGTAATCGTTGTACTTGCCATGGCTTACAATACCCTTGAGTCATTCCATTTGCGGCGAATGTCGACTCCAAAGTGAACAAGACATAAAGTGCAACTTTGGGTTACAGTTCCGCGCTCTATGCGCAGTCAGATATTTGGCCCAAGGAACGAATAGCAGATTTGACATATTGCATGTTACATTGAATGGCCAGAGATGGGTGTCTACCTATTCGGGCCTGGCGTCAATCTTGGAAATATCAGTGCGGCACAGGGCACCTGAAGGCCTGGGACCCGCCGGTCTGCTAGCACCGTCCGACCGTGTCCGACTCATCTCATCCTCAGCCTCGAATTCCGCACTCGGATACCCAAGCTGTCATGGAGGCATTGCCAAAAGAACTGTTCCATGAGATCTTCACATTGTTGCCTGACGCTGACCGACTCCAGCTCACACGAACATGCCGCACTTTTTGCCGAAGTTGTGAAACCGATAGTCTTCTCTATTCTGAGCCTATCGGGACACAAATATGATGATTTTCTAGATTATGACGCCTGTGAGGACATTGTCACTGAACGGACAAGGACCGTCGGGCTCGTGGATATTGATGTCCATCGATATCCTTGGATTTGTGAAGGCATTGAGCTTCAGTCCAGGAGTCTTTATCGCCGGTAAGTTTCCCGCCTTGAAATTCCGAATATGATGGCTGTAATGCTGACATCGGTTAGGCTTCTGGGGTAATTACAAACAACGGCTTTAGAGCGCGATGGAAAGTGAGATCGGGGAAGAAGATTTGACCTACTACAGTGATGTGAATGATATTGGTTGGGATGAAGAATTTCAAACTCGTGCCCATCGAAAGGTGTCCGAATGGAGGCATGAGCGTCCTGAGAAAGAACGGTCATTAATCGACGCCATGGAGAAAGTATGGGCAGCTAGTGTTGTGCAGCAAGAACAGAAGCCCGATGTTTTGCTCACTGCACTTGCCCGACTCCTCAAAGGCATGCCTGCACTACGACATATTTGAGTCGACGCATGGCTTTGCCAATTGCAGGATTATGGATCCCCTCTGAAGGAGTGTGGCAGTGAGTGGCATCACAGACTTGTGAAACCCTCTATTCACAGTCATACTAGCGGGGAACTCGTATATCAGTTCTCATTCGAAGCTCAACTCTAGCCAAGTGCCACTTTCACTGCCTCCACTCTTCACCTATCAATGCCCCATATTCGAAATCTAACGATCGAAAGCCAATAGCCAGATTTGACTCCAGCTACGTCAACGTTTGATATAAACGTTATATCGAATAATCCAGTTCTTCACTATGTTTTCACAGCATTATGATATCTGGAGATATATCTCCCGAACGCCAATTTCATGTCAAGCACTGCCTCAGCACCGATCACAGGCCTCACCCTAATGTTAAAGTCTGCGCAGCCGACCCTAGAGCATCTTCACCTCAGCTTTTATGGAAATCTCGAGCCCTCGCACGGAGGGCATAGTTTGGACTCTATTCTCTATGGTAATCTTCTTGTGGGAAATTTGACCCCCTTCTACTTTCCCAAGCTCCACACTGCTGAATTGGATACGCTGACCATCAGTACATCTTCCCTTATTTGGTTTCTCTCCGCACAATCTTCCCTCTCGTCGGTCTCTTTTCCAGCTATTTCTCTCAATCCACCCAGCTACAACTGGTCCCATGTCTCACCCTCCCTTTCCCCTTCTGTTTTTTCCTGGACTGCGCGCTCGCATTTTCACGGACCCTTCCTGGAAGTGATAGAACCATCCGCGAACTTTTGGGGCAGGACATCTCTCCCCTTCAAAGAACGACCACATAAGGGAATAGGATGGCGTGTCGTTGAGAGTGGGATAGACGAGTTTCAAGAATTTGAGGAACGGATGGAATACAGTGGCCCACGGATTGCGACGACACCTGGTGGGGAAGTTATTACTCCACTAGTGGAAGATGAGAAACAGAGGATAAAGAACAGAGCGCGGGTTATAGATGATTTGCACATTGTTAGATATGAGAGAATCGGAATGTTTTAGAGGACGTGGATGGCAGACGGCAGTTTGCCCCCAGGTACTGAAAACAAACATCAATCTAGAACTCAACCTCGCGTTCTATATTGTGATTTTAGCTTCTATTGTCTGTTGTGAGGTATCTGATCGCACCGCAAGATAACGCTTTGCGCTAGGCGGATATGTATACTACTGTCGACACCATTCATGATGGTATGGCTATGATTGCAGACCATTAGGATCCTTCAGGCCGGCGAACACGAGTTGCTGAATTAGAAGCCCTCCATACTTTCGTTGGATCAAGATACCACACTGCCGGCCCCCCTCTCTTAAGAACTTTCCCAACATTATTCCCAGGAGCTAACAACGACTAATCGTTGACTTGCACATGGCTTGTTGATTGCTGAGGGCAAGGGTGATGGTGAACCAAAGAAAACTCGACCCCTAGTCTCTTCAGTGACCTTGAGAGAAGGTCAAAGAGTTCGAAGAACCAATATGTAAGACTCACTCCACAAATCGTCTGGTTTGAAACTGGTGTTTGATCTCTCAAAATGCAGGAACTACCCTTGATATGAGACAGAGTACCATAACCGAACTCAATCTACCCTACCATTAAAAGACGTTTGCTGTTGCCTAACACAAATGCCTCTTGGTTGTATGCTCTCGAGACACCTTTTCCGAATAGCTCTTCGCAACTTGCGAATTCCACCCTACGTCTTTGTTCATACTATGTTTTCACCCTTCCATGCTATCACCACACCCAGCCAACCTGCACTCGAAGCTACCTGGAATCAGCTATTCGGCAAGTCCCCGAAGTCGATTGAAATCAGCACTCACAGTATCACTTTCGTCCTGCCACCCACCCACGCTCGATGCCCACCCAGTCGATCTCCATTCTTCCTCGCAACATGCATCTTGTTTTCAACTCGCCGCTCTTGATACTTCCTCTGCGCCCCCATAGATGCGTCATGGGTGCCGCTCGTGATTTGGAAAAGCCGATCGGCCGCCTGCATCTTTTCCAAAAGGATCGTAGGGTCTGCTCCAGAGGGTTGACATTCTCGGAGATCGTATAGAGCTTTGACGTAGCCGCTTCCGGCTTTCTGTGCCTCGTGTGAAGCAGCATGGTAGTGCCGTATGAGAGCTCGTCCCTGCTGAGTGAAGGTATGGTCAGGATCTGAGGCGGTCATCTTGTGATCTGACATAGCAACGTGCAAGAGTGGGGCGCATATTTGAATAGTTCTATTATCGTCGTTGGCGTTTGGGGAAACATGGTGTTGAGGTGGTGGTCGCCTTGAGAAAAGAACGTGGCGTTGCTCGAATTGGGAATCGTGAACTGTCTCACAGTGAATTGCGCACGTCGCACAATGGGTTACTAAATTAAGTTCTTTTGTGGTATAATGTACGCTAACAGTGAGATCTTTTTCGTGGATCTGATCTTCAGCCTTGCGTTTGCCTATCGTGAATCTGAGGCTTTCGACAGGTAACACGGGAATGGTATCAAACCGTAGATGATCCACGACACTTAGAGCTTGCTCTTTCCTTCCTTCTTCAACCTCGCATGATATTTATCTCTCATCTCCCTCCGCAGCATCTTTCCGCTCGGGGTTCTTGGGATCTACCAAGCAAATCAGCAATGTGATGTTTCTTGAAGTGTTCATAAAAAAAGAGTTCTCACCGAATCTACGATCTCGACACCGCCCGTCAGCCACTTGTGCTTGCTTAACCTACCTTTCACCCACTGATCCAGCTTTCTTTCCACAATCACTGCCCCTTGGCTCTCCCCCTCCTTCGTAACCACCACCCATGCCCTGACAAACAAACTTCCATCCCCTCTCCCGTTATCTACCCCCGCCACACACGCATCCCGAACCAGGCCTTCTGGATGCTCCAAAAGAGAGTCTTCCACCTCCGTAGCCGCGACTTGCAATCCATTAACTTTGATCATTTCCTTCAGTCGATCTAAATAATGAATCTGATCTTTCTCATCCCTCATGACCAGATCTCCCGTTCTCAGCCAGCCTGGCTCTGTGAAGATCTCTGAAGTCGCTTTGGTATCCTTGAAGTACCCCGGCGTAACCACGTGTCCCCTGACCCAAAACTCTCCTTTCTCCCCAACAGGCACGTTCTGCAATGTGTCTGGGTTCACGACCCTTCCTTCCATTCCTGGAAGTAGATACCCGACAGTCCCTGGTAGTGCTGCCTCAAGCCCGAAAATTCCTGGCGCAGCAGGCGTTGCAATGCTTGCTGCTTCACTCAGCCCGTAGCCACTGGGGATAGGCATACCCGCACCCTGTGGCAGCTTCTTCGCGAGTTGATAAGCTACATCGGGAGGGAGGTATGCCGCCCCACTTCCCGCTCCGATTACAGAGCTTAGATCATATTTTTCAGTCAACGAACTTTGTGCCAGTTGCCTTACGAGCGGAGGAACAAGTGGTAAATATGTAATTTTATACTTTTGAATGCTCTTCAACGCAAGCTCCAGGTCCCATTTCGGTAGTAAAATGTTGGTTGATTGGACAATATTGATTCGCAAAATCCAAAGGAGCATGCCATATGAGTGGTACATGGGTATGATGCCTAGCACAACCTGGGGAGTTAGGGGCTCCACACCAGCGTATAGAGCGCTTTGGATGGCAGTGATGATTGTTTGGATTCCAGAATAGAGACCATTTTTGTGTGAAATTATCATTGCCTTGGGGAGGCCGGAAGTACCGCTTGATTGGAAAAGATAAGCCATCCTATCCCCACCAAGAATCTCCCGTGGGATTTCAGGAAGAGTACTTCCACATCGGACAAGAGATTCGATGGTAGGCCGTCCAGATACAGAGTCCAGATTTGGGTCATCTGCGAGAACGATGATTTTCTTTAGGTCCAGAATGAGACGCAGTGGGGTGGCTTTGTCATCCTCTCCGGTTCCTAGTTTGAGAGCTTCGCGTAGGACCGGCAGAAGTGATTCGTGAACCATGATACTGGTGATTTGCATTTTGCGGAGAACCCACCACAGCTCGTAGGGAGTAGATGCGGGACTTATACCACCGAAGACGAGTTCGGAGCGGAAACAGGCGTGGGCGACCATGGGGTAGTGAATATGATTCCGAGAGAATAGGCCTAGTATTTCTCCATTGTCTTTGTCAGTTATAGGGCTCTTTGCCAAGCCCAGAGGGTTCGGTCCATCATAACGGAACACGCGTGCTAATGCGCAGGTTCGCCCATAGAATTGGTGAAGAGTGACAGTCTCTTCGGTTACAGCGTTGATAAAAAGCGGATAATCCGGAGGGAGGTGATTCTTGGGAGGAAAACAAAGCTCATGGATATTCAGATCAGGTGGCGATGGGGGGAATGGCCCATATGGTGAGGAAAAGATCGCTTGCGAGTCCGGATTGTATTGATACTTCTGGGGATCTGGAGAGGCAGGGCCAAGGAAACGTGACCAGTGTGCATTTAGGATGTTGTGATTTGCCATTGTTTCTTTGAAAGCATGGCAAGGATAGATTGGAAGATGTGAGAGTGAAAACGGCGAAACATGAAGGGGGGTCCGGCAACTAATAGTGACAATGGTGTGGGAATGTTGGCTCTGGTGTTGTTCCGAGGTGCGTGCCCCGCAGACTATCTGACAAGCGTTGAACGAGTAAGGCAAGTCAATGGAGAATGAGAAACATGCCACATCAATTTCTAAATGTATAACAATTGCATTTGGGTGAAGCGGGTTTACCTTGTTGACCGAAGTTACTCGGGATAGGGCACCACCGCTATGGAAGAAGAATTCTAGAGCTTGGGCGGAGAGTCAATATCGGCGAAGTTGTGGGACTGGGAACCAGAGCTTTGGGCGCGAATATTCACCAAGCACGGCCAAAAGCGGTGGTATCAACAGTATAATCGATCATAGCGAACGCGCGAGGAAAGGAAGGCCTTGAATCAAACAGAGGACAAGACTCATTTGCAAGCAGCGGCATCGCGACAGCCCACGATGGAAACACGTTTCTGTGAGGCTGGATATCGATCCTGAGAGCGGTGGATAGGATGTCCACATATTCTGAGATGTAGTCTTGGTAGCTGTCCTTGTCCGAATGTATACATGTCGAAGAACAGCCAAATGATAAGATCAGCATGGAGATGCATGGAGATGCATGGAGATGGCTGGGGGGACAGGCTATAAGTCTCGGTCCAGCCAGGGTATGAGGTTTCGTTCTACGGGAGCAGTAATGAATAGGAAGACTGCGATATCCCAGGATGGAATGGTGGTCTGTTCTCCATCTCCAGCTCGACAAATTCGAATTCGTCTCGTGGCTCTGTCATGAAAGGCCGCGATTTAGATGAGTCAGCACGGCAACACTTTTCTGCAGGCTTGTTGGATAACGTTAACTGTACCTCTTCTCGTCCCTTCTGCTATCCCCATTACAACTCCATCATTACTCTGCTTCATCTTTTCCAAGGACTTCTAGATGAAGGACTGTACCCTACATGCCCGGAACTCGAAGGCTCATCCTAAGCAGATTGCAGGATGCGGACCAACAATAATTGACAACATTGATTTGCATTGGATATCAGGCAAGCGGCGATGCTGCACCCATGGTGCGCTTATAGACATAGATCTACAAAATAGATTGCTAGCATTGAAGTTTTTTAGCAACTCTTTGAGAACGGGGCCGTTGATTAACGCCTGCAACGATAATACTAAATGAATGAACTGTATCAATCTATCTACAAAGGCCATTCCCTATGGAGTCCACCCGCGGAAAAATATGAAAATATTTTCCTTTCAAGAACATGTCTTGTTGGCCATGATTTGGGCCGACGGGCGTGTTCAGTTCTGATTTTGAGAGTACGACACTTCCAACTCGGTCGTTCTTGAGATTGCACCCAAATTCTTCATTCCACTGTATGCCCCGACAAACAGATGCTCTTCGCTGTCATTATCGCTCTCCCGTGCTTTCCCATTTTCCACATCTTTTTGTCCGTTTGTGCGAAGCTCATGGAGCTGAATGTGACCAGTCCTGCTCTTAAGAGTCGAATTCGCTGCATTCGAACCATAGGAGTCCTCTCCTGGTGCACGCCACAAGAAACGTACAGCACGAATAGCCGGCATGCTTGAGACAAGAATGCCCACCGCAGGCTCTGCAACCGACCATAGCATGGGTACCGCCATCGCGTAAGTGCCATCTTGGGCCTTAAGCAGCGCAGGAATGAAGCCCAACCTTACGGCGGAGGTCACCACAGCACTGTAATCAGGTCAGTTCCAATCGAGAAACGAGGGTATCTTTTTCGGCGACTTACAAGCCTCCAATGAGCATGGTTGCCAACAATTGGATCTTTGTTTTTGTGTCCATCTGCAATGGCTTCACAATTGGGACCGACAGGAAATACACAAGCGCATCAGTCGTAACACCCGTAATTGCATTGCCAAGGTAAAAGGCATTTACATCAAGACACCTGTCACCGTTAGCAACAACCAGCATTTGTCGGCACATATGACTTACTTCTTGTTCTCGGGAAGGATAGTCAGGTCCCAAGCCGCTTTAATGGGCCAGCATTGGAAGAGGGCCACCAGTACATTGGCGATGGTGTTGCACGCAACGATTGCGAACACAACCCAGACAACAGTGGGCAGTACTTGAGACTGTACACCTCGCAAGATGCGTTGATACAGCGAGAGGACACTCAATTTGATCATCCCAAGCGTTGTGTTGTAAAATATTGCACACACAAAAACAGCCTATTGGAATGGGTAAGCTTTTGGCTGGACACTGCTGTTGCCCTTGGTGAAAGTTGACTCACATGGCTATAGTCAATGAGACCTTTTAACCCCCCTTGGAATAGAACGACTTGGATATGCACTCCCATTCCACGGTCGGTGGTAATAAACACAGCGACAGCAAGACCATAGAATGTTAGGACCGCCAGCACATTGAATACTGTACTGTATTAGCGATACTTAATACACATGCATTCACATTCAGGCAATTGACTTACAATCATCCATTCCGTACACTTCTTTTGTTCTACCTTTCCCTGCGGCAACCCGCCGACCTAGGACCCATCGACCAAGGTAGCGCAGAACCACAGTAATAGCGACGAGCGCACAACATGCTGCGTTGATGGCTCTCGCTGAACTCGTCTGAGTCTCGTTGGCATTTGCAGGAAGCTCGGTGGGCATATCCATCTTGTGATATGGATCAAGCGGTTGAAAAAGTTAAAGGATCGAAGTTGAAGGTGAAGAGTGGGAATGGCACGGAACGGAAGTCCGTGTCAACGCAAATTTACGACAGTTGGTTCCAACTATGACGCTCCGAAGAAGAGATATTGGGGATAATGACTTAAAGTACTGAAAATGCTTTCACATCCCGTTACGAGATGCTAGGTGTGGCTGCAACGTTGCCGTTCATAGAAGAGTTCTTGGTCTCCGAAAGTGGCGATCACTGAGAGCAAGGAGCCGTTGTGAGTCTTAGCTGGTGTTTGCCGTTCAAGAAGTGTGGGCCATATGGGGGATCATTGCTTTTTGCAATGGTTTTCGGCAAAGATTGGCATCCTGTCAAGTCTCTTTGGGCCGGTAGCTCCTTCTCCCCATGCTTTCAAAACGTCGAAAGGGGTTTTTGTCCATACTGCTGGGCCTCTCACAGTGTCCCGCCTGCAGCTCGAACAAAACTGCACAATACCCGCAACATTCGACCCCACTCCCAACTCCATATGCCTAGGAACATTGGCCAATTAGTCCTGGGATGCCCTTACCTCCTGAAAATCTTGATCTTTCCAAGGACTTCTAGGGGCCCGAGGGCCAAAGCAGGGCAACCCTAGCACGTGAGGTTTTGCTCGTCCCGCATCGGATGCTTTTACATATAATGGCCACTCATGATGTGGAGACGTGGGCTAGGGATCCTGTTCGGAGACTTATGCTGATGTCGGTTGAGCCGAAGCCGTTTTCAACGGGTACCATAGTGATCCGTGTGGCTGGGCTTGGGCGTGTGAACCGTTTGCTCGGGTCCTCGCCGTATCCAAACGCATGGATAGAAGTGCCAAGGGTCACTTGTTTGCTTTTTTCCTCTGTCGCATTTCTATGTGCAATACGACTTTGAGTTTGACCGCTGTTCTAGCTACCAATAACGGTCCTCTTCAGGGAGACTTGAATCCATCCGACACCACAAAACCAGTTCAACCTCAATCAACATCAGGCCAGTTCGAGCGCCACCCTCAACAGTTAGCACTTGTCAAAGTTTAGCTCGGTCTCGCTTTCGACAAATACTCCCACTGTCGGCAAACGAAGGCCAATTTAGCTGCTCACTCCCCACATTCACAGACCACATGTCGATCACCACCATCTCCGTTGTCCCTCGCATCAATCTGACACTCTTTTCGTCCCCTAGTGGAGGTCTCAGATCGCCTCATGAAAAGAACCTAATTTACCGACACGTTGGATCCCCGACGAAAGACTGGGGAAACCTGACTCGAATTACGGAGGCTGGAGCATCGATACAAGCGTCAATTGGCGAAGTCCTATCATACCCTTCGGCAAGGGCGCCAGGTATGTGCGTGCGGCACAGTTTCACTGAGCGCTGCAGATCGCGGACCACCGGCGGCCAACTGCCATTAGCGGAATTAGCCCGGTAGTTGGTGAGAACTCCCGTCCACCCGCCATGATAAAAAAAATGTGCACCAGAAGCTGCTTCCTGCGATTACCATGTCCTCTATTTCTGGCCCATTGATTCGAATTGTCATAAAAGGAGTAGTTCACGGGACATGGGCATTCAATGAGGCTGGAACAATGATTTCAAACAGGTGAATGCGATTCTTAAATTCTTGAAGACAGATTCCAGGGATGGCCAAAGTGATAATGCCAGAGGAGAGTAAAAGATTAAGATCCAAAATAATGTGTTCAGATAATCTGGAAATATGTAAAACAAAGCCAGGATTATCTTCTAGCTTTACCTCCTCTTGGATTTGGCCGAGGTCGCTACATTCGAGACTTGCTACGGGATACAAGCTTGACGATGAAGTCTTCATTGTATGCAACACCTCCTGCAACAACATACTTGCCAGGTCTTTGGAGCTCCATATCGAATCGACGAACAGTCTAGATTAATCTTTAGTATCTGTGTTGCATTTTAAAAGAGAGCACTTACCTCCGGCAACAGTTTATACAATTCCATGAATGCAATGTCTTTCCCCAGACATACCCTTGGTCCCACGCCGAATACGAATTGGGCGGCATCGAACTCCACACTCTTCTTCTCACTCTTCAGCCATCGCTCCGGTTTGAACTCGTATGCGTCTTTTCCATACAGGCCGGTATCACGTTGCACGGTATAAGCATGGCTCGTGATTTCTGTGCCTTCTGGGATGAAGTGCCCATCGATGGACTTGCCGCCCTTGGGACAGACTCTTGCAAAGAGGTTTGTAGCCGGTGGGTTCAGGCGAAGGCCTTCTTTGATGCATGCAACGAAGAAGGGAAGATGTTGACGGGTCTCCTCGTACTGGATTGGTGTAGACAGGTGACCTGCTTTATTTGCTGCATCGATTTCGGAACGGGCGCGGGCAAAAGCGGTCTTGTCAAGAACCATGAAACGTAAGATGGATCCAAGCGCAGTGCCGGTTGTATCAGCGCCAGCTTGGATCAGGAGTGTGACGTGGGCCCGCTTTTGCATTGGGGTCAACGGAGAGCCGTCAGAAAATCGGGCTTCGAGGCAGCTGAACAACTGTCAATCATCGTGATTTCGATATTTGGCTCGAGACTTACTGCTGCATGAAATCAGGTTTCCCCTGAAACCCTTTTTCAGAGATCCTCTTCTCTCGTTCAGTCACCTGTCGATCGGCCTCAGACATCAACCACCCCATCCCCGACGTATTGGACATGGCTGGCAAGAACCAAAGCCCAACAACTGGCAGCTTGATGATGGTATCTCGGAAAAACCTGAACCGGCTGACGAAACCGAAGAAATCGAGCCCCTTCCTCCAATTAGATAGGATGTCTTTCTCATCCCGCTGGTTCTTGACACAGCCAAATGGGTCTGTGAATGAGATCAAACTCATGATATCTGCAGCGAACTCAGCTACCTTGTCGCTCAAGCAGACTTCCCTGTTGGCAGAAGCATGTTCTTCCATCTTTGCAACAAATAAGTTCACTTGGTCATCAAAACGCTTTTCCCATGTGTTCTTCAACTGCCCAATCGTCCATGGAGCATTGGATAGCGCCTTTCGGAGATTTTTATGCTGCTCTCCTTCAAGTGTAGTGAACAAATGTGGCGGACCCAAAGCTCCGGTACCGTAGAACGGAGCTTTTTGATTGCATTTTGGATCCCAGTAGATGTCTTTCAGTGCTGAAGGGCGTGGGAACATGAGCATGGTGGGCGAGATGCGGATTGGCTGCTCAGTGCCATACTTTTTGACCAGATACAAGAAGAACTCGGGCTCTTTCTTCTTGATGGATATCCACGCGCCGACGACCGAGAAAGATGTTGCATACCATGGTCCCGGGAATTTGGAAAGAGGATGGAAACATTGCATATAGATGATGCGCGTGACCAAGGACACAACGACTGCCCCAAGAACCAGAACCCCAGCGTTGGTGGGTGTGGCGGAGAGTTCAAAGGAGTTGAGAAAACCCATGGCTGCAGTTTGGAATATGCTCAAGAAAGGTGGTGTAGAGGATATGTTCTCAGACCTGCTGAACAGACGGGACAGGAGGAGGAAATCACGAAAGGCAAACTTATCACCCCCCTCTATGCAATGCGCTTCGGGCTACCAGCGAGGGAACCATAGCCGCGCAGTGGTACAGAAGTGCCGATAGCGACCGAGAAACACCTCTCCTTACTCTTTCCAGTAGTGAAATCAGGATGGTCCCCTCCAACCTCCGCGCTTGCAGCACACATGCAGGGACGAACCCGTATTTTGATTGTCAATACAACAATACTATTGGCCGACTTACGCCCCGTATCCGTATACATGTCCACAGGTAGGATGCAACAGGCTGGAAAGGGTGACATTGTCGCAGGCGGTGAAATACTGCAACGAGTCAGGGTAGGATTTTCCTTTAGACTTACCGCAAGCGCAAACGGGGGGAACGGGTAAAATCGTTAGTGTTAATTCGGATCCAAACTGACGGGTACGGGGATGCGACACGGTCCGCACAGGGGTCTGATTGGTATCTGCGAGGCCACCCATGTTAGGTTTCGTGAGGCTTCACATGGGGACGTCTTGACAGCGGGCCCTGGGCAAAGAGGACGGGACGGCAAGATTGTTACTCAGTGGGGGAGGACGGGTTTCACAAAGGGAGTAAAGAGTGGGCCGTAACGCAAGAGGGGGCGGCATGGTCAAGTTCCCGTGCTGCCTCACCAACAGCCGAAAGCTGAGGGGTGTCAATCGGTGACCAGTGGGGCCTGGACTCATGGAGAGAGACAATCTGCCGAACAGATGTAGTTGCTTGCATCTTGAGTCGAGGCAGCTCTGTCCACGACTCTCTCCATGCCTCTAGCCGACCGCTTAGGGCGCCTCTTGGAGTTCCCTTTGATAGCTACCAAACCACTGGAACCACGACGGGCCAAACACCTTCGACAAACCTACATTCAATATGCGCCATTAGCGCCCTTTCGAGCAATAACTGGCCTCGCGTAGACATCCAATGCCAATCCTGGTGCTGAGCAGAATCAGCACGCCCGTCTGTCGGCGACTACACCAGATGTGCTAGTGTTTATCAACTCCCTTTCATTTTACTTAAATACCGGTTGGTCGGTTCGCCGACTGCAGAATTTCCAGGGCTTCTGCATCTCAGGTGTTCTGCTAATAGTTGGGATCTTGTTCCTTTTCCCCGGTCCAGTTTGCTGCATTGTCTTCGTTACATCCGCTCCCTGCGTTTTCCGAAGGATTCTTTTGTAGAACCTTTCTGTGACCACAAACGAGCTCGACAATGCCTTCGAACCTCAAGCCAACTCTCGTCCTATGGGGCGTGAGGATGGGCTTCCTCTCCTATGGATGGGATGCCGGTGTGTTGGGAGGAGTGCTTCAGACGAAGGCCTTTCAATCCGCAATGAAGGTATGTTCAATCAATGTGTACCTTAAGAATAATCCCCCTTCCCTCTTTCATCCGTAACTTTCATCTTTCTACACTTTTGGGTCGTCCTCGCCATGATTCTCAGCCTCCTTTTCCAGATGACCATACTATCATTCATTCTATCCACCGATGCCTTTTCCTAGACAGCGATCAACCATGGCAAAGCACAGACTGACCTTCCCTTAGGCTCCTGACACGACTACAACTGCCATGATTGTAGCATCATTCTTGCTCGCCTCGTGGCTGGGCTGCGTTATGGCTGCATCACCATGGAGTGACAAGGTGGGCCGGCGCATGTGGGTCATGGCCGGTGCTGGTGTCCAAATCTTTGGCACCATCATTTGTGCATCCGCTTACTCACCTGGGCAACTTATTGCCGGACGTGTCTTAATTGTAAGTGCTGATCATGTCCTATATTCCCTATGGACCCATTTGTTAACGATGCCCAGGGTGTTGGAAATGGTTTCGTCGTCGCGACTGGCCCTGTTTTTGTCGCTGAGACTACCGGCACTGTCAAACAAAGAGGCCCACTCGTCGGCAATCTTATGGGCTTTGCTTGTGTTGGTACAGCATGCGCTTATTGGATTGACTTCGGGTTTACCTACGCCAGTGGTCAGGCTGCATGGCGTCTTCCCATTGCCATGCAGGTCATCTTCTCCATCCTGACTATCGCATTGATGTACCCCAACGGTGATTCTCCTAGATGGTACTACCTCCAGAACCGGCCCGAGGATGGCCGTCTCGCCCTTGAACAGATCTACAACGACAATGACATGGCTACCAAAGTCGCCGCCGAAATCCAGACAGAATTGACTCAAGAAGTTGGCGAAACTCTCCGCTTCTCAGATTTCTTCATCGACCGATCAGAGACCAAAGCCGCAACCCGCATCCGCGACGGTGTGATTCTAGTCGGCGTTGCATACCTCATGGGTATCAACATGATCTTCTATTACATGACAACCATCTTCCAGGTCTATATTGGCCTCGAGCCTACTACTGCATCCATCTGCTCTGGTGCTGCTACGACCCTCCTTGCAATCGGCACTTTCGTGGGATCCATGTTCTGCGAAAAGGGTGGACGCCGCAAGTGGCTCCTCTGGGGCTCCGCTCTCCAATCATGCTTCATGATTGCGTTCGTTGGGTTGTTAGCTGTGGGCACAAAGGCCGCTAGTTCGGCTGCGGCTGCCATGTTGTTTGGGTGGATTTTGGTCTTCAGTCCTACTTGGGCTCCTCTTCCTGTTCGTATCCATGACTTTCGCATTTTCTCACACACCACTGACACTCCCCTAGTACATTTACGTCTCCGAAACAATGCCCCTTCGCCACCGCCACACTGGAGTCGGTCTCAGCATATCCGCCCAATGGCTCATGGCCTTCTTGACCGTCTACGCCGGGCCGATTGGGTTTGAGCGTGTGGGATGGAAGATCTGGATCTGGTTTGCCGTTTTCAACGTCATCGGCTTCCCATATGTGTATTTCTTCCTCAAGGAGAGTCGCGGTCGGAGCTTGGAGAGGATGGGTGAGCTGTATAATGAGAAGTTAGTCTTCCATACCGACGGTAGTGAGGGTACCGGAAGCGCGAATGGAAGTCTTAAGGAGATTAAGGTTGGTATTGATGGGGAGAAGGCTTAGGCGGAGGTTGGTGGGGAAAGGGATAACGGTGGCGTGCATGTGAGTGGGAGATGAAGGATGGAGATGCAGTTCAACACCCAACGATCATCCATCAAGGCTTTAATGCCAGCCATAGGATTTGAATCAGATCTTGATGCATCTCAATCCATCGTAGTTCTTACTTTGTTGTCGCATTGTCCCCATTCAATTAATCTCACGTGAGTTCGCGCCACAAACCAGGGTCCCCACAACGCCACCGTTTCTCCAACAGCTCTTCACAAGCAACCCCTCACCTCGAGAACTCCGTTCCACGCATTCCCACCACAACTCTAATTATTATCAGGAACATCCTTTCACCATTCTACCACATGACCAGGGCGCCTCCCCTTGATTTGCTGAGTGTCAATGAGCAAGTTGGGAATTCCCCAATGCGGCAATCCAATAACGAGGCTCCATGGATCAACCTTCGATGCGTGCATGTGGCACAGCAATCCACACTTTAGCATCAAATATACTGTATGGGGAAATATTCACACGTGAGTGAGGTCAAATTGTGAGATGGGAGGGAACTGGAAATTTGATTTGAATTCGAACGATTTTGTTGTCCGTTAGTTTATGGTCCTATAGCGGGAGAGTGCGCCAGAAAGGAGAAAGAATGTGTGTATTCTGATTGGGGGGGATGTCTGAATAACATGGTAACGTATTTCATAATACATAATGATATGAAGGGAGCCCAAATGACATATTGCCCTGATGTTGTCTGCCTGTTCATCAACATTTGGCTTAAACAATCTTTGAAAAAGCTGGTACACGTTGTCGCACTGAGACTCCAAATGAGATGAGTACTTGAGAAACATAGGTGAAGTGGCATGTACTTACCCATTCGCCAGCCCGCTCTAATTAGAAGGATTTGGCTTTGGCGCCAGAGGACCACCACCAGGAACAGGCCTCTCAGGAGGGGGTAGAGTGCTTCCGGTTCCAGACATTTCAGAGCTGAACTTGCTCTAAATGAGTTAGAGATGTTACACTCAGAGCTACGATCTAAGCAGCTTACAAGTTGGGCAAGTTTGGGCGAGAGCTATGCGAGTATGTTCGGCTGTTGATGTTTCTTTTGTCAAAATACGTACGTTGAGGATGTACTTCTTGTAGCTCTTATACTTTCATTTCTCGTTTCCCCCTGACATCTCGATTTTCAATTATGACGTGCAGTCCCGACAGAAATCTTCGTCAGTGCTGCATCCTTTTTCCCAACTGAGATAACCCACGCGAGTGGAGGGTAGTTGCAGCGTTCCGTTGGAGCCTGGGAGGTTAGTTGCTGGGAGTGGGCGTACAGTTCAGGATGATGGAACGGTCCACACTTGCTTTAGCGAACACGTCAGTGAAGAAGAAAGGAATGTGGTGAGTGCTTGGTTAGGTTTCCGATTCGGCGGGGATTACGAAGAATTTCCGCATCAAAAGAAAGTTACACAACATGTACCTCCTTGCTGCCAATAGCCTAGACCTGGACACAAAACACCCGAGAAATCGAACGAGGGGCAGCTCAAGTCAACTATTCGGCGTCAGATCTCTCTTGCTTTTTCGATTTCTTATTCGATGTCGTTTTGCGCTCTTGCCGTCTTTGTCTCGATATTCACTTGAATCATCCGGCTTGCTTGAGACCTCAAAATCCGAATAAGATGTGTCGTATCTTTTCTTTTATTTTCGTAAACGCTCTTTTCCCCGTCTAGCGTTATCTTCTTCTCTTCTCCTGTCCTTGTTATTGAATTTGCTCTTTCTGGTACCCTCGTTCTCCATCTTGTCCTTGTATGTCGTACCCATCGTTTCTTTGATGTAATCATCGAAATCCTTCACTGTCTGGGCAATTTTATCAAATTGAGTTCTATTCAACTTGACTTTGGCATTGGATTGCTTTCCATAATCTGATAGATTGGCATCAGTTTCAAGAAACTCGCGAGCTTCATACTCGGCCATTGCGACGGCAGTGTGAAACGCATTCCGGATTTGACGGCCATTCCAGCGCGAGCTCTCGGAGTTGACGCGGTAGTGCTCTTTTGCAAAGGACCGAATGTCATCAGCATCGATGATAAAGTTGCGTCCACGCTCTTCGTTTGCCCTACGCGTTTGCTCAATGATCGTGTTGAGAACTGCCATTGTGGCCTTCTTGTTGAAATTTGGATCTTGGAAACAAGCTATTAGCCAGTTGTCAAGAGCATCAAGGCGAACTTTACAGAACAAGGAGATGTGGATGCGGGGCTTGAATACCTCGTTAAAGCCACCGATACGATTGGTGGTAAGAAATAGAATACCCTTGTAATACCCTTGCATTCGCAGAAAGACGGAGACAATGGCGATATGACGGTAGTCGCCTTTCCCAAGTTTAGCAAGAAACACGTCGGCTTCGTCTGGACAACGATTAGTAGTGACTCCAGCCTGCATTGGAATCAATGCTCCGTACCTAACAACATAACGCAGTCCCATCCACTCGCGAGGTCAAAATGTTTGGACAGCTGGGTCTCCACCTCCAGTGCCTTGCTCCCAGGATCCTCACACGTGATCGGGTATAGAGGACTCTGGACAAAATCTGCCATACACTCAGCGGTAGCAGTCTTACCAATACCAGGCGCCCTTTTTCGTATCAGCATTGTACATTATCACAAGGGCGTTAAACGTACCATGTAGTAGAATGATTAATTCTTGGCCTTTGCCACGTACGAGATCGATCTTAGTATTTGCGTTGCCAGCGAGCGCTTGCTTTTTTCGAAATTGCTCTTGAACTTGTGCTTGGATGATGTCTTTGTGGTCTTTTGGCAGGACTAGAATGTTGAAGCCCTCATCCTCACTAATGCGGCGTACTTTGCTCAGGGTATGGGCATTTACCTGTACTCATTTGCATGTTCGCAAGCAGAAGGCAAAGAGGCGGTAGGTGCAGGTCGCATAGTCGTCATCTGAAAGATCTGGCCTGGTTTTGGGACGCACAGCAGTGCTCATGTGAAAAACTGCGTGAACCTCCAATTGCTCATCCATCGAATCTTGATCGATGGGTTGATCGATGTATTAATCAGATATTATTTCCATGACGCTACGTTTGCAGTCAGGGCTTCTGCAAGTTGCGGTTAGGAAACAATCGCTTATCTCTGCTAGAGCTAGTTGCTCTGGGGATAGATAAACAGGTCAGTATGGCCGAGTGTTAGGTTTCCAGTACTCTCTCATGTCGATTAGTACCTAATCCTGCAAGTCATCATTGGTCTCTAGATCCGGTCCATTATAGTCCAGATGGCTTACGGTCTTTGCGGAGACGTAGTCGGTGAACCGCTTTCCTCTTGCAACAAGGGTTTCTTTCGCACCATAGATTGTTGCTGCGTACTTGAAAGGAAGCACATCTAAGCCTGTGATGCTGCGTTTACTGGCGTACGGCTCGATAAAGAATCTTCGATGGGCGGGCGTGAGACGGGTACCGTTGAAGCCCAGATAGTATGCATCGATCGTGAATGGAACGATGTGGTTTACCAGCTTCAGGTGTAAGAGCATCAGTTCTCGGCCTTCTTGTGGCGGTGGGGCCATCGGACCGCCTGCAGGAAAGGGAGGAGGAGGCGTTGGTGCCCCAATACCACTGATGGTAGGTGCTAGATTCTTAGGGTATATATGTGGTCTCCCGCCCTGAACGCGCAGAACACGCAGCATGAATGCATACCAGTGTTTCTGACCTTCATCCGTAACAGCTTTCGGTTTCAGCACAATCTCATCGCTCGGTTGAAGGAGATACCAAAGCTCGACAAAGGAAATTTGCTCCTCATTTCGAGAGCGATTCTTACAGTGAATAAGGAGAAAGTATAAATCCATGAATTCAAGCAAGCTTTTAATCATGTTTCGTGCTACACTCGTGCTTTGAAAGTTGACATGCAGCGATTTTGTGCAATGGGAACAGTACCTCAGTTCACACGATCTCACTATATTCTCCAACTCATTCTTCTCAACATGTGTCTCGACCCTCATTGGCGGAAGCTTCTACACTTGAAGATGCATGTTTACGGAATTGATCTGGCTCATCAAAACGTCGAAGGGGTCGGTTTCACCGTGCACGATTGGTTTGTATGGCCGAAGAATTACAACACCTTAGCTCGCGTATTCATAGGGTATACCAGTCTTCGTTTATGAGATTTTCCGCAGGAGATACTAGACAGCGAAAATGCTAAGTCGTATGCGTTCTGGTATGCATTTACCTTTCATTGTCTCCAATTCCCTGTTGGGGTCACCCGTAGGAGTTTCTTGACCAAGCCCACTTGTTACAGGTTCTTCTGTGGGTTCCTCATCGCCATGGAGATCTGCCTTTTCTTCCATAGGCTGGTCTGTGAAGCCAGATCTAAAAAAGCGTCGTCGTGACTTGGGAAGCTCTGGATCGCCCACCAAGACGTCAATCGTATAAGCACTCGTGTGGAAGGGTGCTGCTTGAAACTGCTTCCAGAACTGTGGGCTTAGCCAAGAGTGGATGATCCTGCTCCGCGGCTCTTCGTGCCGTGTAATAGGGTATCCGCTATTCAGAAGACTTGTGTTGCTATGTGCGACTTGTGCTTGGAAGTTGGGTAGCCGACCCGAAGTGAGGTTCAACTGATTCTCAAGTCGTTCGAGTTTCGCCTCCACTTCCCAAATACGATCGTCCTTCTTTGCACGCTTGGTGGCCTGGTGCGCAATACGATTCTTTTTCGCCCTCTCTTCGATACCAGAACCCTCGGTGCCTCTACCAGAGCCCGCCTTGCAATCTGCTACTTCCTTTGAGGCTTCTAGCTAGATGTGAGACTCACCCCTCATAGAGAGCAATGAATTACATCTCACCTGCAGCTGCATTGGCATCACCGTCGTCGGTTGTGGAAGGAGTCGCTATCGGCGCATCGTTTGAGGATGGGGTAGATTGTTCAGCGCTGAATCGATGACACCCGGGCTCTTCCCAAACCAAGTGTTGTTGGATAGAAGTCCTCTTCACGTCCACATACTCGCGCCCTTATCATAGCCAGCTACAATTATTGTCTCTCCGCAGGACGTGCAGAGCAGTTGCCCCCCACAGCCGCTTCGGCCCCAATGAAACGGGGTCCAGCCACATTTCTTGTAAGGGACCCCGACAGCCGTGTGGACAGCTGAGAAGAACATGGCCCAGAAAAGCCAGTGTTATATTCCAACGGATGCAACAAAGGCGAGAGAAGATGGTTGGTTGGTGATGGTCGAGAGTGCCCAGGGGAAAGGCGTTAGGTGCTGGTTTCCTAACTAACGCCCGTTGGCCAAAGGGGCATTTGCCAAGATCCTCTATTTCCACTCAGCCCTACCTCCCCTCCTCCCCTTCATTGAAGAGCATCCGTATCAAACATCATTCGTCATAATCTTAGGAGAAAAGAATTGTATTTCTCAGGGGCCACAGGGCTGCACATCATGATAAGAGATGTGTCAGATGATCTGCAAACCTAACACTCCCACTCACAACCTTCCCGCCTGCAGTCGTTCGTAGCTGATGCCAACCAAGGGGGCGATGACAAACATAACAAAACCAGAGGTCCGCGTCGCAGATGGTACACACCTGTGTTGCGAAGCACCCTTGTCTCCTGCATCGTCAAAGCACTACCTTCTTTTAGCAGCCTCCAAGACGAAGCCCCAATCCCAGGCAGCTGCATTTTCGAATCACCCAGAGCCCTAATCAATCTATCAGTGCCTTCAACAATAGCGCCCGGTCGGGAAGAGTGCTCAAGATGTTGAATACAAGATCACCCGCGTTTCCTTTACCATCCAAGCAAAATATTGAAATTGATTTCATTGAGAGCCAGGTTGATCTCTTGGGCATCGAAGACACAACTGCCTACTAATACGGCGCTAAGAAACGCAGATTCTATCCTCGGCCTACTGTTCCGCGGTATGTCGGGCTGGGTCCATCATCAGAACGCAGGTCGGCGCTTAAGCGAACCCAGGACTCATTCATTGCAGCTTTGGAGGTGCTGACAAAGAGCAGCAAGGGGGAAACGGACACTCAAATTGCGAACTTCTCCCTATCGGATACCGATATCTGGGACCATTTAATCCAGGCAGCGACAGTAGTTGAAGCCAAGTACCTCAGTACAGAATCGTTCTCGGACAAGATTCAGGCAGCTTTCCGAAAGGTTGGAAATAACGCAAGGTCTATCAAACCCTTTGTTGGTCTTCTTCTAGATGGGAATTACAAAACCCTTTGTGAAGGCCTGACTATCATTCTCACCGTGGATTTTCTGTCCTAATCTGAAGAAAGACATAATGTTGACTGTGCATTTTAAGCCATGATGAAGCATTCAGAGAAACGCGAGAAGATGGCAGAGGTTCTCGGATAATTGCCCGACGCTATTCAGGATTCCGAAGACTATGCGCTTATCTACGAAGACAGTCACAGCCTGTAAGCTCTGACTGAAGAACTTTACATTGAACTACTTGGTGCGGTAGTTGATATGATGCATTGGTACTCGAGCAAATCTCGGAGTAAGTTGCAACTTGGTTTCACCACTTGGATCTACTCAGCACAAGTATAGAACGTGCTTTCAAAGCAGTGTGGCAAGCTGATGGCTATACGCAATCACTCGACGTACGCATCAAGAGCATTCAAACTGCCCAAAGGAATTTCGATAAAAAGGCTTTAAAGAATCATCAGCTTCGCACCGCTATCATGACTGTACACCTGATAAGAGGGCAAGCGATGTTGGTCAGCAGAGAAGTTAAGGGTATGCACCGGACACTGCAAAGAGTGCAACAAGATCTCAAAGTCCTCAACACCGTCACAGATATCCTTGGTGACTATGTCCAGAACGCGGAATGGATGAAAGGGAAAGCAGACACCTTCTAGAACTTTCAAGGGCCCAGAACGCCGAAATTGAGCAATTACGGCGAGAGAACCGAGAGAAGAGTTATAAATGATCATTGACTCTTGCTCGACAATTGAATCTTTCCTTGCCCGAGGATTGCTACCTGCGTAATACTCAAATTGCGTGAACCGACGACAGCACAGCTTCGATCAAAATACATAACTGAAACAAAACCGTTCCGCGAATGGCTATCTTTGAACAACTCTTTGATGCTTTGCGTCAGCGGCAGATGATAACAGGAGGCGCTCTCTTCAACGTCGCTTCTTGCCTCTATGCTCGTCAAACCTCTCAAACCAGATCAGGAACTTCTTGTCCTGCGCTATTATTGTGGTTTACATAAACTTGGCGGGTCTCTTCTCCTCTTACGTTCTCTACCCGCCCAGCTTCTGGTACTAGATCGTGTCGACGGGAAGAGATACCTCTCATTTCTGACTCCAACCATGGCCCATGAGATGATGAAGGGTGACCTTGACCAATACCTCGATACTATCCACGCTTTACTGCAATCGCTCTTTCGGAACTTCCGTGGGATATTCATCATTGTTGATGGCATAGAGTTCTCTGGCTCGGCAGATTTCCGAAAAGACACCAGGAAAACGCTAAGGCGCTTTCCAAAGATCGTTGACCAACATGATCGATCTTCGAGTGAGCGTTTTCTGAAAGTGCTGGTAATGGCGAGTTCGCATACGGTGCATTTTGAACAGGCGAAATATACTGATAAGCTTGTCGTGCCATAGGAGTTGGGTTATGACGATGAGGAGTTCAGAGCTTTGTGAGATCCGAAGGTTCACAGTTCACGGGTAACGAAGTGTCACTCATGTTTTCATGACCAACCAGAAATCCGCTCTCTGGAACAAGTGGGTGAAGTTTATGGATGTTGCGTAGGATTATTTTAAGGGGTTGTTGATTGTATTGCGGTCTTTGTACTACCTAGGCATATCTGGCTAAGATGGGCAAGGCGAGTGATGCATATACATCTACAAGCACCTTTTCACCTCCAATGGGACGTGAACAGGGCCCGAAATCGAAGCCGATCTCATGTGAAACGACATGTTTTTGCGTGTTTCACCAAAGGTGGTGGAGAGGTTTACATAATTACACTAGAAAGGGTTAACTCCAACAGTTTTGTCCACATCAATGGAAACGCGTTTGTTCATATCCCATCTACAATATTTCCCAAGGGGTGCGATATCGGGGGGAGAGCTGCGGTCACGTGAACGCGTGTAGAGAGCTGAGAACGCGCTAGACAAGCAGGGGTCTCGCGCCCACAGTGCCCCACAAATCACCTGCACTTCAAGCGCACCTTCAACCGCCTCATTCATCTCATCCCCGTCGTGCATCGAACTTCTCTTTTCATCAAGCCTCCCAAGGTCGGGAACATGACCACCGCCCGCTAGCCATGTGCCATCATACCACCCTGCCCCTGCCAAAGCCCCTGCCAAAGCCATCGCGTGTAGTCCTTCAATCAGCATCCGCAGACTCTCAGTGTTTGCGTAGGTACTGCTACTGCGGGCGTTGAGCCGCATTGGACATTATGTAGCGGGACATTGTAGCACTTTCAGGTGTTTCTTTTTGCACGTCGTGTATGGTTGCTAACTGGGACCAGATCCTAAGCACTTATTGTTAAGGAGAAGGGAGGAATTATTCCAGCGTGCTTCACTTCACAAGCGAGGTTTTCCCGATGCGCCAAGAGACAAAAGAGCTGCCTATTTAAAGTCCGTAGACTTATTTTGCTGGCTAAGTTGTTCTCTTTATCCTCAACATTGCTGGTTCACGAGGTTCCATGCTCCCCCCACATGATGCGACATCTGGATAATGGCAGCTAACAACAGGCTCACTTACATTACGTGTCCGGGAGCCAGTTAACGAAACCCCTAGAGGGGCTTCCACGCGGGTGGCCATACTATTACTTTGCTTCTTCCAGGGGCCTCGATCCCCACTTATTTTTTTATCGTTGCGCGCGCACGATGTCTTCGCCAATCGTGGCTCTCCGCTCTGGTAGTTTGATTTTGGGACAAGGACCTGCGCTCTTCTCCGTCTTGTGCAACAATGCAAAAGTGGGGAGACACCACCGTTAAACATATCCGAGATTTCATTTGGTTCAGTCGGCTGTCAGGACGCATCGGTAGTGGCATGCAATTTCTTATTTTCAACTTTCCGCAAATTTGCCGAGCGATAGCATTGCTTTTTGGTCCATCCCAATCGCAATCTTGAAATGAGCTCACTAACGCTAACGCACCTGCAGAACATGTTTTGAACTGGCCCAGATACTGCTAGCGTGATCGCTCAGATGTGTGGCTACGATAGTCACTTGCATTAACGTCAACCTTAAGCCGCCACAGTCTATTGCGTGGGACATCCCTCGCACATACTTCCTTTTCAGTCCATGTCCGATTATGCACAATTGAAGGGAGTTTCCTGGGCACACTCGCAACTATTAATACCGGTATATTCAGGGAGAATTCACCTGGTCGCACTGGGAAATATTTATTGACTTTCCGAACAACTTCTTAATCTAATGAGCGGCGCATGATCGCCAAGAAGGGGAAGCGGGATCTCGACGAACTTCCCCAACACGGAACAGAGGTACGGGTAAAAACGTGCATCATCAACTAGTCCCCACAGACATGGCCATGGAATCCGCATTAGCGAGTACATGCAAGAGAGCATGTGATCAAGTCGGGTTTTAAAGTCACATTCCGGCATGCAGCAGCGACAGTGGAAGTGGTCCAGATCCCCCTCCGATTCATATCGAGCGGTCGCGCGCGCCTTTTCCCTCTCCGTGCCACGTTAGGTTCACTACTCGGAAGCACATCGTTTCAGGAGCCAGGGAGTCTATCTTCCACCAAGCTCAAGACTGAAGAATTTTCCGACTGGCAGGACTTTCGCTCGTGTTGCCAGAAACAGGAACGCATGCGCAATGTGCGCCGAAGGCACCATCAACCTGGGAGCTCGAATGACTACCATGCATATTGCGGCTTGGTTCCACCTACCATATCACGGCGGCTGGATCCATCCGCACCCCCGCCCGTTGAGTCTTTTGCTCGTTGGCACACACATCGAGTTCATATTCATCCAAAAATCTTCATGGCCTGATGATTAAATGCCGATATTGATTGCATGGCATATCTAACATTCGGATGCGCAAAGACATGAGGACATCGCCCCAGTGATTTCTTCTCATGGGTTGAGTTTGGGCTTGAGTGGGATCAGATCATATTAATGATGACACCTCCTACGTATGCAGCTTTTTTGCTTTTCAGACTCCTCTGCAGCTAACATAGAGGAGTCATCATGAAGCGTTGTCGTTCTTCCCTGAGAGCCGGGATGCACACGGTTGGCCTTGCCGAAACACGTCCACCAATGACATACCCGATAAGCAGTCAAACGCTTCCCATATTTACATACTCTGGATGCAGTTCTGGGCCGAGGTGACGCTTGTGATCATGGTGCATAAGCGGTATATTGTTCCCTTGCAAGAAATAGAAGGTTTTTGTCGCGCGACTAACACCTGCTTTAGTCCCCTACTACTGCAACGGGAGTTGTTAGTTGAAGATCATCGGTAATGCCCTGGGATATTTCTTAGAGCTTTGTCAAATATAGCCCAGAGCATTAGAAAACGACCACAATCGCCATCAGTCCATGTCGACGTGGAGTCGGAAGTTGCGGCTAGGTAATCGCTGCACTGTCACTGCCACAAGCACTTCGCAGATCTGGTAACAAAAAGACAAGCCAGATTCTGCAGCACCATCACATCCTTAGAATTAAGCTGCACGACATGAGTTGTTTGTTGAATCGAGACTATGGCGAAGCACAGGGATGACGAGCTCCTCAGTGTTTCACCGATAGAGCAGGTAACATGTGGGCGGGGAACATGTCCACTGATCATCGACCTACGTTGACCACAACATGCTTGAGGATGAGGTACAGCAGTGCTTCTCTGATACGAATTTAGGCCTGATCTCCAAAGCTTGTCTGGTTACCACCATCTCTCTTGATCAAAGCACAATAATACACCTCAACAATACATACCTCGAGCCGGATTTCAATCGTCCCCGCCCTCAAAGATTATGCAAAACTGTGCCCCCCATGCATGGCAGCCTTCAGAACGCCGCAAACTCGTACGGGTTTGCCATGTATCACAACACTTATGTTGCATTCCACCGCGTGCCACTGAGTGATGATGGGCTGGCCTCGCATCCGCCTTGTAATGAACGCCTCTTCAATGCGTCTCGGTGCCACCTAGAGGATGAAAGCACCCACAATTACGATTGCAAGGTTCCCCCTATGCACGAGTCCAACAGCGAGGTTCTTTCCCCTTTTTGGAGGCGAAGTTACCACCTTTAGTTTTAGCGAGGAGATGCTCGCATGAGAGCGTTGTCACTGTTGCCTTGTGTGTGGGCTTGCAAGCGCCGCATGTACGAGTAGAGTCAGACGGTTCCAAGCACCCGGCCTCAACAACTGATGACAACGTCGACTGATGCCAAGACACTTCAATTTCCATTCAGTCTGACCACTGGTTCGGTTCGAAGGTTTACAGAATGCTGCGTTTTCACGGCGGGTAGACGCACATTTTCCACGCGTCAGCCAGGCTAATGGTCAACACCACCGCAATCTGTGGGGACTCGTGCGTGGACAGAGGATCCTGTCTGCTCATGGGATAGGCTGTCTGAAGGGCTGTTGCCTTATCAAGACCAGCTGGGGAAGGGCACATGCTCCTAAATCTACGCACCTAATTCGCCCGCAATGCTCTCGCAGCTGGACGAGGAATTGTGTCGGCTCACTGTGTATGAAACCCAGATATCGACTCTACGCCACTGCTTCTCCACGATGTCACCTTCCGTACGGGTCCAATAGCAAAGCGATGCTGGAAGATACAATGAAGACAACCGAGAGAACTTGGTATTGACTGTACTTATACAAGCTAACCATAAGGGAGATGAGACCGTTTTCCAAATACCAATGACATTCAGCTGAGAAAGATGTTCCTCCAACACCAGGCTCAAGTACGAGTCTTGGTTGAGGTTACAGAGACCGCCAATGACCCCTAGCCAGTGTCAATCCGCAAGCCCAAGTCAACAACACCATGCTAACATGTAAAACGATCGGGAATCTGAAATTGCCCAACGGATGCGACGGGCCCACTGGTGTGTAACCCGTGTGAAAAGAGATCTGGCAAACAACAAAGGAACATGTTCTTTCAATGCTATACGCCATCGTTGCCTTCATCGATCATTACGACGTCCTTGCTCGATCTTCTGGTCGCTCTGCTTCTTCCATCAACGTCATCTGGCAGATGCCACATGCTAGTCCAGTCTGGCTTCACCTGTTGTTGAGGAACCCGGGCGCCTACCTCCGCCCCAATCAACTGGGCCACACTCTTACGAACCCTGTGAATGTCCCTATCGTTGTTAGCCATGAGCAGTTCTCGCAGTGTTTGTGATACTTACGATGGCCAAAACCCCGAGCTTTGCACATGAAGGTCTACATATTCGCTGTCGGCGCTCGAACAAGGTTCCGGCGGTGGACTTGGTTGACACACGTGAGGAGATGGTGAATCGAAGCTCACTCTATGCATCTTGGACGACATCTGCGCATCATCCGGATCCGCGTGCTCTTTTCTTTTTCCGGGTTGGCCGCCAGAGTCCTGGGGAGGGGGAGGAGACGAGCTTAAAGCGGTCCCGCGTGTGGAAGCAGACTGTGGACGACAATGGTGGTTTGCCTGCCATGTTTCTGCCAGCTCAGCATGTATCGTCCTATTCTCGCGCAAACGAAGGAAAAACTGGCTCATGTCCGTTGGGGGTGGAATATAGCGGGGCGGAAACGCCCAGAATTCTCCGCAATGTGTGCACACGGCACGCCCCGCAGGTAACTCCTGGCCTTGCTGTTCGTTGGCAGCGTTGAGTTGCGTTTCAGGGACCAATCGCGGTGGATCACTGCGCTCCTGGCTATAAACAACCTCCGTTGTAGATACCGGGGTTGCTGCACTGGTGGTCTGGTCGAATGAGTGGGGAAGTGGAGGCCGGGAAGATGGATTGGCTGGATCAGACACAACTATCGAACTGTGGTCCTGCACCCCGGGCTCTTGCAAAGGTCCAGCAGCATGCGCCGTGAGGTAGGCGATGTTGGGGGACGTCGCCATTTCACCACTTGTGGACTGTTCTGCAAAGCGAACACTGCGCGCACGTCGTCTTGAATGGGACAAGGTCTTCGACCGAGGCTTCACGGCACTGTTGACACTGACGGATCGTCCGATTGCTGGCCTGCACACGAGGGCGGGTGGGGATGGAGGGTGGTCCCTCTTGAGATGGAGGCCAAAGTCCTTGATAATGCTGTGCGTTTCCAGTCCAACTGTTGCAGCCGAAACAGAATTCGCAATGGCCGAGCCTATTTCTGGAGACGGTGCAGGCGAGGGCGGCGTGGTAATGTAATCATCTCGGGCGGGAAACGCAGACGACTGGGACGGCGCCGTGCCAGCAAAAGCATCCTGCTGAGGCCGTGGCATGGGCTCCTCGGGCTTCGAAGCTCTTTTGAACGTGCCTGTACCCGTGACCGGGCCAGGAGCGCGGAGGGCTTGGCGGCTGACGCTGATTGGGCTGGTCGTGGTTGCCGCCCTGCTGTGTCCAACATCAACACAGGCGACGGTCGACACCGGGAGTCGCCCCGCTTCCACGCGCGGTGGCGAATGTCGTCGATATTGGGCCGGTGCAGTGGTCACTTCTTGCCGGGCTTGCAGTCTATTCCCAAATTGCTCGGATCCGCGGGCATGGTCATGGAGAGGGCTGAGGCGGCGGTCCTCGTCCGCAGCAATGTTGCGGATGGGAGGGAGACGATTGACGGCAGTCCAGGATGGGGCGGAAGGGACGGCTGCGCTGTCTGGTGCATCTCTCGAGCTAGGCTCGGGTAACGATTCGGTGCGGGAGCCCGGGCGGTGCTCGGAGCCTAGCGGGGCAGACTGACGCTGAGATGAAGCGTTCGGGGGGAGACGTCGGGGAGAGCACGCAGGTACGCATGCCGACAGCGAGGCATCCGTCTGAAGAAGGGACAGGAGACCAGCACTGGGAGCTTGACGTGGTTGGGTTGAGTTGCGCCGGGGCGGCGGCGAGTCTTGACGCAGCAGACGGTCCAAATCACCTCCCATGGCGGACGGTTCCGGTGGGCACGCAGAGGGGGCCAGCAACACGAGCGGACATGTAGATATGAGGACTTCCAGCAGACGGGCTGCTACGCCGCAGGGCACGACGGGGTGGTGCAGCTGAGGTCGAGCGGTCGTCGCAGGGTCAGAGGTGGCAGTCGGCAGAGGGCCATGGTCGTCTCCGCAGTGCCCGGTGGAAGAGGGTTGGGGCTGGCACTGGGACGGGGATGGGGACGGGGACGGGGACGGGGACGGGGACTGGGACTGTGGGTAGCACAGGGCCTGGGGCATCGGCATCGTGTCGTCTCGCTAGTCGCGACTGGCCTCAGTGGCCGTGTGCTGGGGGCTGCATCAGGGCCAGCTGCAAGGCATCCGGGGAGACGGCGGGACAGATCCATCTGTGTGTTTGCTCGCCGCCAAGGCACACGATGCCGCCTCAGGATAGCGGCCGCTAGGACACCCATGCCAGGGTTGGGCCGCGGGCGGGTGCGAGGTGAGATGTGAGACGGGGCGGAAGGAGTCGAGTTGCGCGTGAGGGGGCCAGTGAGGGGGCCAGCGAGGGGGCCAGCATGGGGGCAGGGCGCTGACTCGGAAGACGGGCCGATAGACGAACGCGGCCACCGCCTTCGACGTCGCAGAGCAGACGACTTCATCCCACGCCAGAGCACTCTGCACGCGCAGTATATGGAGGGCCGACACGCACCGCGCACTCTCCAGTCGACGGCAGCCGCCCTGGATCCCGATCAAATGCGGCCCGAAGAAGCCACACTCCCCTCCCGTGCCAGAGAAGGCGTCTGGAGGCGGCAGCAGCAGGACCACGGCCGAGTCAGGACGCGACGGCATGGCCAATGACCACACTGCGCAGCTGCTCTCCGGTGGCAGCAGCGCCAGCAAGCCCGTGGCGACAATGAAAAGCCTCTTTTGCGCGGAGCCAAGGTCCATTCGTCTGGTGGTCCATTCGGTGTATCGATTTTCAAAACAGCAAAGAAAATCTGGCCCGAAGCGTTGTTCAACGGGCCGCAAGACGTGAGGATGCTCGGACGGCACGCTTGGCGGTCGTTGATAGACATGGAAATCATCCAAAGAGTAGACTACGCTGCTACCTAGCATCCAGCGGGCCGCCTAAACCGAGGACAGCCGAATGCATGTGGAGTACAGAATACACAAAACCACGGCCAAAACGCCTCGCATCTTTGCTTTCAGAGAAAGAGATGGTTTGGGCGACATGGAGACTCGCTTACAAAGTACCACATTCAGCACAGTGGACCACATCTCCCACCCCCACGTCTGCAACGTTCGCCGCTCAGCAGACGACGGGAAACCCGACATCGAGTCAAATGTGTTTTGGTGGCTTAACAAAACACACCCCGGCAGGTGACGTGCCAGACTTGGCGCACGGAGAGGGCTGAAGCAGCTCCATGGCTGTGACACTATGCGGCCGATGCGCTTCACCGATGGGTAAAAGTCTCGCGGCAACACTATTCGCGTCCCGGACCGAATGAGAGCTCATGCGTGCCGACCGCGCCCCTTGCCGGGAAATTCGGGATACCGAACCACACTCTTTGTAGGCTTTGGTTGGTAGGTTCTCGCTTCGATCCATGATCCTCCTCCTTTCCTCACCGTTCAGTGCCCTTTCATAACGGGTCGCTACGCTTTGGGATCTAAGTTCTGTCCTCTAGCGGCACAGGCGCCCAGTGAGACATATGGTTGTAAGCTTGGGAAATCCTTCGGGCGATGACGACTGTGTCCGACTGACTCGACAGCAACGCAGCACGAACTGTTACGGGACATGCCGAGCATTCCAGATCTCACATCGGTGAAGATTGTGCTCTCAGCTGGATTCCTAATTAGGACCCATGCGACTTCATCGACGATCTTTGGAGTTGTCATTATTGTTCAAACATGGGTGGATTGTGGCACAGGGCCCATCAGATTTACGGTGTGCATGGCAATTTGTCGAAGCATCGGTCATCCACAGATTTGGCAGCCGTGACGAAGGTCGCTTGCGTGAGCCGTCTCATTACAGGCTATCCCACGTGCCCTCAGGCGTGGGAGTAACTCTACTACACCATTCGTCTTGTGGAACCCCCTCAAACTCAGCTTACAGCCCGAGCCTTCGGTCCAAGATTCTGCGGGTAGCCGTCAACTCTTCCCTCGCCTCGAACGCATTCACGCACAAGATGAGCTACCGGGTGTTACTTTGCTAATAGTATTCAGGGTACATGTATCAGGCATCCTGACAGAAACCCTCCCTGTAAGAGCCAAGCCCAAAGTCACCGCTTACAGGGACAGGACCAAATGTTTTCATGGCCTTATGGGCCAGCGTTAATCTTTTCTCGGAAGTCTATTGTTCCGTTCAGGGGCTATCCTGCAAACCAGCTAGTATTGATCCTAGAAACGATCATTTGACGCTTTCTTCTGCACGACATACACGTTGTGGGTGATTGACAAATCCGCTCTCCGCATCCGAAAACATGTCCAACTGACAGGCGTCGTTCCATTTCTCCCCTGTCGTAGCATTACCCGGCTTCGATATCAATTCCGAACCTCCTCAGTCTGATAATCTCGGGAGGGTGCATAAATCTACTCTAACCGAAGGCTATTATTCTTCTCTACTTATCAAACATCAATTTCTACTTCTCATAACTGAAGACATGACCAGTGATCGAATGTTTGACCAGCACATTGGCACGCAAGCCGCAGCAAGGCTCTGACGTCTTCAACGCCAATGATTCAGAGGTTCGTGTTCCACGGCGATCCGCCTTTCCTGTAGCTTGGCGTTTTTGCAAATAAAAAAGGCTATCGGCTTACCGCTTCGAGAGTTGCTTGCCTATCAAAACATCGGTATCCTAGGCTTGTGAACATGTATCAAGAGATGTCAAGCTTCGTTGACATTATTCCATGACAGTCTACGTATCACAAACTTTTGTAAAAGGCAGCAGATGCGAGACTCCGGTATCCTGAATGCATGTAGATTCTCTTCGCGCTGATGCATGGGGGAATCGGCTCGGGAAGGGATAACTCGAGAGAAACCTTCGGAACCCCCGTGAGTTGAAGCTTCCCGGTGACCTAGGACTACCGATATGCTGTGCAATCCGCAAGGGAAAATTAGCGCTCGGGGATCTCGCGCAGCCATCCGCTATATAACCTGGTAGTAGGCGATGTGGCCCACCAAACCGGTCCGCTCGCTGTCAGCGTTTCCTTGAAGCTGCGAAAGACAGCTTGGGGATTTAACAGACAAGGCTTGGTGGTCAAAGCCAATCATCCAGGAGATAGCAAACATCGGTATTCCCGTCGCATTGCACAACCTCACTGCCGATAGTACAAGGCCATGGAATTAGACCGAGCTTCATGCTGTGCAACCATGAGACTGCTCAGCGGAATGTTGCCCTTTCTTTCAAGTATCCGTACCTTCTTACTCGATGGGAATACAGACCGAATGCAGGTTTCCGATCTCTGTGGTCTGTGGTTAGATTCATCTGAAATGATCCCAGTACCTGGCAAACATCAATGTTTCTCTCGAAGCCCTGCAAACTTTACTCCAACCGTATATCACCGGGGTGTTGTACCAAGGCCTCCCTGCTGCTATCCGTCGGTGGAAGGCACCTTGCCGATTTTCCATTTCAGCTTTTCCTCCAGAAAGATACCTTCCAATGCAGAAGGCACTAGTCAAAGTATCAATTTCAAATAGTGTTTTGCACCGACTCGTGGCAAGCATAACTACGCTCCCACAATTCTGATACTCCAGCCTCAAAGTCTCGTGGCGCATACCTGTCACAGCTGGAGGACGTTGTCACCGTCTACGTTTTTTGTGGAAGAGAAAGCCGAGCCTATAGAACCCCTGCACGCATTAAGCCAGCAGTGCACACCCAAGGCAAAATGGCCAGATTGGATTTCCGGCTTGCAACTTTCCATTATTGGCAGCAGCTCTTGTGCGACATCAAGATATTATTCCTTGGATGGGGCCAAAGGCCGCGATCCTTCGTCACAGTTTTGCTGAACATGCTTGGGGTCGGTCGGAGGAATAAGCGCGCTTCGGGGTGGGGTCGCTGCACAGACACATGGTTTGCGCGTCGAGTCATGCCATGGCGTTTGGGACTGACTCGAGGGCTCTCATTCCCGTGTTGCTCGATACTGGCAGGATTTTGAATTCCCACCAAGTAATGAGGGGTAAGCGCCAGTACTCCAGGCCATGCCTTGGAATCACGAGGCCCGCGGGGTATGAAGAGTTGACAGACGCCTCTCACGGGCGTCGGGCGAAGCCCGATTGTCGATCCTCTCTCCCAAGAGAATGAGCGGCGCCAAGTTGGAATACTTCCAGATGCAAATACTCAGACTTCCTAACGTCTAACTAAGCTTTTCGCATAACAGTAAGTTTCACGCTCACCTGAACTCATCTAGCCTTCGGATACCTCAATATTGCTCATCTGTGTCGTAGTATAGTTGACGACACCTAACGTTATCTTCGCATGGCTTTGCCAACTTTCAACTTTGACTTGCGTTGAGAAGGGCAATGATTCGTCAGAATATTCGATGCGACGTTTCTGAAGTCCGAAGATTACGCCCAGGAACACCGGCAGGATTCTCACGCGGCTTCTTACCACGTGTTGCTCGGTATTGCAGTGCAGGGCTGCTTACTACAGGCACATATTACACGAACTTCCACATCAAAATTAACTTTATGAATCGAATCGTGCCTTTCAAATCAAAACCTTACAGATATCTCTCTTTCATTGCATGCTTTTGAAAAGAAAAAAAAAGCCCTCGAACATCTCTTGTGACTGGCAAGGGGCCGCGGGTGATCCAGGTCGCGCATGGCGACGAACCCGCGTTCGAACACCACTGCTGCAACTCACTCCCCATTTCCATTCCTTCAGGATCACAGTCCTGCAACTCACCACATTTAACCCTCTCTATTGGTGTGTCCTTAGTTCTACTCGCCGCATGAGATTCTCTCCTGGCCTTCCAAAATTCCCTTTTCTCTCCATGTCCTTCTTGTATTGCTAGCATTATACGATATTCACCCCAGATCGGAGGCAAAGTGCGATTCATTTGGCAACACACATTCAAGCAACAGTGACGTTCAAGTCCGTAATTCTTGTTGCACGCGAGAGAAAAGAAACAGATGTGGTGCACTGGGTGTAGAATGAGAGCTTCGCCGCATGCGATCGACACACCATCCATATCCTTCAGCGCATAGCCTGCTTTATTAGGACAGACTGTACAACGCACGCTTACTGCGACTCCCCTTTCATTATCTACCATCGGACCCCGAGGCGAATTTTGCCTGGTAATATAATACTCCCAACACTGAAGCATTCGGATTTTCATTCCGAATCGTCCCATCATTCCGTAAACATGCCGCAACAACCGACACCGGCAGATACCGAGTATATGAAAGCACACATTCATGAGGATCATCGACCGTTGTTTATAGGGATTAATGCGGCGTGTTTGGTGGTTGCATGTATGGCTGTGGCGTTGAGGTTCTTGTCGAGATGGAAAATCTCAGCGAGGATTGGGTTGGATGACTGGTTGATATCTTTGGCTATGGTGAGTATTCTCCACTGCGTCGGTGATAGCATGAGCAGTGAGAACCCAATAATGGTGGGGGTTGTATCAATGGGACGCAATCGAATGTCAGAACTTGACAAGAAATGAAGAAAATCATAATGGCCGATGCCACTGATGGTTGTGAGTATATAAAAGCTGACTAGCCATAGGTATTCGTAATCGGTCATGTCTCTTGCTTGTTCATCACGGTGCGATTTGGCATGGCGAGACATTCTGTCCTGGTGACAGATGTCAAGGGTTTTGCTTTGGTACGTATGTCGTGTACTCGCCTCACCGCGCCGCAATTACTCTGAACGCCGGAAGCGTTTTCGCTGCATGCTTTGAAGAGTACCCAACTAACATCTAGATTACAGACATCAATAATAGCGCAAGCCTTCTACAATCTCGGCAATGCCACAACTAAACTCAGCATCTTGTCGCTGTACTCTCGAATCTTTAATCGCGCGGTTGGCTGGTTCAACCCTACCATCAATATCACGGTGGCATTTGTCGTCCTCTATACGATTCCTCAAGTGTTCACATATATTTTCCAGTGTGTGCCGGTGGACAGTTTGTGGACACAATATGGCCCGGATAAGCAAGTGCGCTGCATCAACTTCAAAGCTGGTATGTGTCCCACCATGGAATCCGGCCGTGTCTTCTTTTTGTCATCTTCAAGATTCTGTCTTGCGGGCCCCTTTTGCTAACAGCTGTAGTAATCATAACGTTTGGCATAATTAATATCGTAACCGATTGGTTCATCCTCTTACTTCCCATACCTGTAGTCTTGAGTCTAAGGCTCGACCGGCGCTCGAAATGGTCCATCTGCTCTCTATTCCTAGTCGGCGCATTCGTGTGTGTCTTCAGTATCGTCCGTCTCATGTTCGCAAAGCATGTCGAGACCGTGGATCCAGCTTGTAAGACAACCCTCACCACCAGTTAATCCCACCAATCGCGCTATAACTAACATCACAATGTACAGGGGATTACGCACCCATCGCAACCGTATCCACCGTCGAAGCCGCCGCCGGAATCCTAGCCGCCTGCATGCCAACCTGGCGTCCCCTCTTCAAGTTCTTCCGCTCCGAAGTCTCCGCCTACTTTTCCTCTAGCGGGAGCAAAAACGACTCCAACCCCAACGCACTCGCTTATGGAAACAACTCTTCTGTTGAAAGCAAGACAAAGCGCAAGAGCAAGGGCCGATTCAGTCTTCGTGCGCATAGCAAGACTAGGGAAGGCCGCCATAACGACGACACGGATATTTTGGTGGGCGGGAAAGGGGAGGTTGGACTGGGGCTGAGTGACTTGGGATCAAAGAGGAGCGAGACGAGTATGAGTGGGGAGAGCGGGGAGAAGGTGGTGAGGGGGAAGGGGGTGGAGAGTGGAGATGTTGAACGCGGGTATTCGCTAAATTCGAATGCGATGGCGAATTCGGGTGCCATCTATCCACTGAGCCCGGAACCGCGGCAGGTGTATACGTACGATCATACGAATCCGCAGGCTCCATATCAGGCGGGGTTTGGGGAGTCGATGGTGGGGTATGTGGCGCAAGCTGGGGTTGTTCCGAAGGAGGGTAGAGGCGCGGGATATGGGAATGCAAGAGTGCGAGGGGAGAGTGTGGAGCAGCAGGGGAAGGGGGGAGGGATGGGAGGGATCGTTGTGACGAAGACAATTTCGAGTGTTGAGAGGAGAGTACGGTGAGGGGAGATGTTCGTGCTGGATTTCAGTTTCGAGTAGATTCATAGATGTGCTAGATTGGATACCCCGTAGATACATCTACCGTCAGTTAATTACTAGTTTTATTGTTTCTTCAAGTCAGAGCTTATACGTACACAGGCCTGAGGGTTCATATCTATGAGTGTGATACACATGAACGAGCTGGAGCCTCATCTCGAGCCGTGTATCTTGCTTCGATTGGGAGGTGGTTTGGCCCAACTCTCCTAGAAACGAATATCCTAACCTAACAAAAGAATGAGTACCACAAGTTCATCATATTAACGAAGCATTCCATACAGCACATTTTCAACTCTGGTGGATATTAAGTATTGAGGCTTAAGATAAGAGATGGGGGGAATACAGGTCTCTTACATACCATGGACTTAGAAACTAAATTTTAGTGCCTTGGAGATGAACAGGTTCTGCATCACAGAAACATACTGCGACAAGAAATCACACCGTAGCTACAATCACAATATCTACTTCTTCAGCTGAATATGCACCCATTTCACCACCACGCATCGTCCGTGCCCTAAGACCAAGGCGATGTAAAAAGATGACGCTACCGGACTTCCGCAACGGCACAGGATCGCCATGCACGTCAGATTCTTATTACCAAGAACGAACCAATGCAGCTGTGCCAAGATGAAGTGAGCCGGACTTGGCGACTCGGCCGTTACAAGTAGCGGGAATTTTTATGTACATACGAAGCTGAGGCGAGGGAAGGGGCCGTGCCACTGGTCTGTTCACATTCGCGAATCAACGCCAAGGAGAGATGAACGAAGGGCTAGTTGGACGATACAGCTCCTGGTATGAGAATCGAGCACAATCAAAATTCTAACAAAATTGAATATTATTTTGCGTAAAAGACAACACCATTCCCTATATGAGTGATGTAGAAGAAGATAATACCAGTACAACTGTGTTTTCCAGCGGAATAATCAATCAATCATGATGATAATCAAGAAAAAAAGAGCAGATCCCAAAACCATGTTTCCCAGGCCAAAATGCTGCATGCAAAATCCAGCGCTCAAAAACTCTCAAATTTTCCAATCCGTCCTAGAATCATCCAAATGCGTCGTCGTATCAATACAAGTATCTTCGCCTCATGTCGTGTCGTCTTTAGATGTAAAGAGCAGTCGGCTGCCTCCTGGCCATCCTCAAGAAGGTGGAGTTGGCACTGATCGGGAAGCCACCAGAGACGGTGCCAGTGTGGATGCCGGTGCCGGGGTAGCCGGTGCCGGTTACAAGAGGAGGCTCCGTAGTGGCGGGGGCCTCGGTGATGGTTTCAGAAACGGGTGTGGAGATGGGAGTCTCTACGGTGATGGATGCCTCAACAGAGGATTCGGGAGTGGGCTCAGGAGTGGGCTCGGGGGTAGGGGTGGGAGTGGCAGCGTTGTCAGGACCGATGCCAATGCAGGTAGAGAAGAGAGGCCATTGGGTGTTGAAGAGATCCTTCTGCCAATCGGGAGCCTGGTTGGGCTGGCCAGCATTAAGGTTAACGTTGATTCCAACGTTGGCACCCATCTCGATAGCGGTGGTCTTCTGTGTTCCGCAGACACCAAGGGTGTCAACCTTAGCGGTAAGAGTAGCCTCAAAGTAAGGAAGCTGCGCATCCAGACCGGCCTGGTATCCCCATTTTCCGAAAACCTCGGCCTTGACGACAATACCGAGTTCGGCCCAGGCCTTCAAGTTGCCAGAGATGGCAGCGCTGAACTGGGGGTCAATTTTCTCAACCTGAGGAGTCCAACCTTCGACAGTGTTGGCGTTGAAATCGCTAGACTTGAACACGACCTTTGCGGAGTCTTGGATAGTAGCCTTGGCGCCAGTCGTAAGAGTACCAGTACCCGAGAGAGAATCAGAGCCGAAGTGAAGACCCATGGTGACGAATGGGCCAATTTCGATAATCTTCGCGATCTTGATGCCACCCACGGGAATGGTGATCTCGGGGGTCATGGTCCAGTCGAGGCCCTTGCCAAGAGTACCATCAGCCGTGAGTGAGAGAATGAACTGGCCATAGACGCCTTGGGGGTGGATGTTGAGGTTCACGCCGTTGGGGACAAGGCCGAGGAAACCTCCCCAGCTGATGTCAAGGTCGGTGATAATCTGACCAGCGGTGTTGATTTGCGCATCGGCCTTGAGATCCAAGCCGGAAGTATCTCCCTTGCGGAAGGTGAAGATGTTCTGGTTGAACGAGTGGGTAAGATCCATGGTGAGCGAGTCACGCTTCATCATCATGAGGTGGGGATGGGTAACATTGGCAGTGACCTCGGGGATGTTCTCGTGGGTGAGTGTCAAGCGGTACCTTTCGGCTACCTCACTCCACTCTCTCTCCTTTGCAGAGAGCTTAGCCTGTTTCTTGGCCTTATCAAACTTGATATCGGTGACGAGATAGGGAGTACGATCATCGCCTTTGAAGCACTGGTCGACCGCGGTGACGAGGGTGAACCTGTTGTTTTCCTCCTTGTTGACCCAGTCCCACGCTTTGCTAGCATACTTGTAGGTGTCATCATCGGAGAACTCAATGATCATGGGCTTGTCGTTGGTTCCGCAATTGATGGACTTGACACGCTTGGCAAAGTTCTCAATAGGAAGGATAAACTCGTCATCACCATCATTGGCCAATGTGAAGTTAGCCGTGTAGAGGGTGCTGCCAGCTATTGAACGGTTAGTAGGCAAGCATGTAGAGAATTAGTTATTACTTACCATAGGCCCCCCAATAGAAGGAGTTGCGGCTTGTAGGGTCGAAGGCTTCATTGCCTGGACTAGCACGCTTCAAGGAGTGTCCATGGGTGAGAACTCCAGGATCGGAGATAGGGATGAACTCCAATGGTGGTATCACTGGCTCTGCACGCTTGGAGGCACCATGGTTTTCTCCGACCAGCTGTGTGGGTCCTTCCAGAGGCTTTAGAACCAGCGCACTGGCTTCAAAGGCGAACAGAGAAATGAGGGTAGTAGAAACGAGGGCACGAGAGTTGAAAAACATGTTGGCGATGGGAAAGAATGTGAGGAATACAATATGCAACGAATGTAGCGGCCAATCAAGACCAGGAAGAGAGTGACTGGAAAGAGAGACTGAAAAGGAAAAAAGGACAGCCGAAGCAATGCAGATGGAAGGAAAGGAATGCGGATGAGTGATCTGATGTGTTAATGATGGCAAAACATTCACCTTATGTATCCACGTCCGTAGGCTACGGACCCAGGTGGTAGTCCATTCTCAGCTGCTGCTAAGATCAGCCGCATGATCGGAGGAGTGCACAGCCAAGCTGTGAACGTGAGGAGATGAAGCCTCGTATCCCATAGTGTGAGATCAGCTGTTTGCTATTGCCAAAGTAGAATGTGGGGAGGACTTGTACTACGGATACTACTCTCAATGCCCACCGAATAGGACTCGAGGCCGCGGTAGAGGTGCAGGTTGATCAGTGCTGAACAAGTGGGATCGCAAACAAGCTTTTCAAGATCCAAACAGAATCTGGGCAGTGACAAAGTTAGCACATTAAATTAAGGTTAAAACAGTTGAAACAGCAAAGAGAGGAGGGAACCGCCTCAGAGTCCGTATCACGTGCAGACATGTTTGAATCGGGAAGACGCTTAACCAGATACGGTCGGCGGACTGCTGACCGAGCACATCTCACTCAGCCCCTCCGACTGGAGCATAACGTTAAATCAGTACCTGCAGTAGCCAAGAGTCCTGCTGCAGCACAGTGGTCGGAGATTGACGTGAGATGGCCCCAATGGCCCATCATCTTGAGAACGCCTCCGCGGTAGACAAGAGTGGGTGCAACAGAGTGCTGAAACGAAATGCACCATGCGACCAGAAAATCCAATGATAGTTTGGAAGGAGTGGTGAAGAGCGCTATTCTCGTGAGGAGTGATGTGGTTGCAAGCAGTGATATGGTTACGAGCAGTGGCATGGTTAGCTAGCAGTGCCCATCGAAGACTTGGCTACACACGATGGCTCCCTCGAGGAGAGGGAAGCGTCACCCAACCTGCTGTTAAACTCGGTAACTGCCTCCGGAAGGAAGAATAATCCGACTACAGCAGTGAAGTCCGTGATTGGACAAGTAAGGAGTTGCCTCTATATGATGACCAAGATATCTATTTGCTCTTCACGGAGGGTAGAAGTGCTGACTTCCTGCGCTCTCCTGCGACAAGCCATTCGTCTAACCTGGGGCTGTGAAGGAAGGCGACATCGCATGTTGATTCGAGGGGTGTGAAAAAATAGGCCATGAAACACTCGGCCCCTGCTTCGAAGACGGAAGTTGAAACAGAGGCGACAAGCTTTTCTGGCGGCCCGCGTTCGATCGTGTGGCGGAAATGGAGCAAATCCTTCCGGAGTCGTGGTGGTAGGGCATAGCCAAGCCAGGCACTCCCCAGATGGTTTATTGTTGAACGCCTCCCCTATCGTCATTTCGAACTATTCAGCGTGCATGTGTGGATCGAGGTGTTGTCGACGAGAGCAGTGTTACCACACAGCCCGGACTTCATCAGCGTCATACAGATCTAGCCGCGAATAGACAAGCGCCCGTATTTTTAGCCTTCACCCAACCTGGCCGATGCAGCTGACCTCCCCTCTCCCTCGCATTCAAAGCATCACGAAGCTGCGCTCAACTCTCCGATTCGTGCAGACCGCGCGTGCCTAACTAACATGAGGTTTGCACCTGGCTGTGCGACTGGGCCACAGTTGACGGGAATGGCGTCGGTCTCCGTATATCAACTACCTCGTATCCTCTCGTTCATCCCGACTCTCAAGAAAACCGTTTGAAATCCCGTCGCATCTTCTCTTCATTTCCTTAACTTGTCTCCGTTTCCATTTCCATTTCCATTTCCTTGCCTCTGTTTGGTTTCCTGCATCCGCTCCTTTGCCTTCTTCCCGTTCCAAATTTCAGATCATACTCCCCACGCAATGCACTCCTCAAAGCTCCTCGTTCTGTTCGCCGCAGCAGTGACAGCGCAGTCCACTGTCGAAGTCCTCAATCTTTACGATGACGCAAAAACTCTCATTTCCAAGGGCTCAGACAAGACCGCGACAACATATGAGAACATTTGCACACCAACCAGTCGTGCTCCAGGACAAGGTAAGAGTTTATCCAGTGACATATCATTGTCAAGAACCAGTCCAGGAGATTTGAAGCAGGACACTCCAGATGAAGATCACTCGGTCTTAGTGAATTTCTCACTGACACGGAACAGCTTCATCTTCGCTGGCGGAGATTTCGAGTCCACCGGCAGAAAGCTCTGCAACCCCCACGCCTTCTCCCTCAGACCTCAGCCTTGTCCCCATCACCACCATACCGGCTCGTCTTCGTCGTCAATCTCCCGGCGACGACGCTGCGGAGTGCGATCCTTACACGATCATCCAGGGCAATTCGTCCTGGCAGTTCCATCTCACTGATGCGGGAGCGTTGACCATTAATGCCGATTGCAGTTGGAGTGGAGCCATGACCACTGCTAGCCTTACCTGCGTGGCCACTCGCGAGGGCTCAGCATTCCCGGACCCCGGCGTCAGTTCTACGGTCCTCAATCCGGGCGAGATTGCCTCCTCTACTGCTATTGTGGCCGCTGTGATAGTCACAACGACCCCCGCGCCCTCGGGTACCCCATCCGCTAGTGGTAATGGCACCTCGAACGCGACGTTCACGCGTACCCCTACGGTCTCTCATACTGACTTGGTTCCCCTTTCAGGATCTGGCGCCCCCCAGAGCTCGAGCACTGGCATGGCAGCTGCTTTGGCTCTTCCCACTGGCGCCGCCGCTTTCGTTGGCGGTGCTGCGGGTCTTCTTGTCGCTGCTCTTGCTCTCTAGAATTTCCACCCTATCATGTTTTTCTTTACTGTATGTAGCATAGTATAAACCCTTGGTGTGTCCGCGCCATGTATATCCTAGATTTATTGTTCCGAATGCGTCGGAATAACGTTGCATCCATGTTCGAGTGTAGACTCTGCCACGATACGGGAGGTTTGAACTGATGGCGGTTTTCTCAGTTAAAATAAATTTCAATTTGCCGCCACTTATTCAACTACCTGCAGTATTCATCGTGAAGGTTTTAACCGTGTGTCTTTCCGACGTAGACGCGAATGATAAGCAACCAGTTTTCTCTTCATGAATGTTCCCCCATGGTTTTGTATTGTTGCATTCGCAGACTGCAGAGCTACTGATTACCGCCTTTCCAAGAAGAATGTGTCCCCGCCGCGGAGAGTAGTCGTTTCCAGACCCTTGTAGTTGGGACGAGAGATTTGCCGTGAGCTAACCTTTTGGCATTAGAGTTCCACTACCTCGCTCGACAACACCAGACCATTCTGTTCCCTCTCTCTCTTGACCCTCTCCTTCCAAGCAAGGAAAAACTCATTCAGATCCTGTGATGTCCCCGACTCCCCCTTCAGTGTCTCCCCAAAATCCACCTCATCCCCAATAACCCCCTTGGTTCTGAACCTCAGGACCCCAATCCTCGCCAAAATATACTTATTCCGACTCCCCCTCCCCGAATACAAATTCGCCGCGAACGTCTTCCTAAAAAAGGTCCCCAATGCAGCAGCATACAAAGCCTGTCTCTGGAAATTGGAGAACCTGGGGTCAGCGACCTGACTCGATACAAAGTCAATGTCGAGTATTTTGATATGGGAGGGTAAATTTCCAGACGAGTAGCCCTCCACACTTTTCAGGATAAAAATAACCGTCAATCGGTGACACAGCCAGACAAGATTGTTCGCTGCTTGGTACAGGAGGGTTCTGGATCCCGAGTCGTCTGGTCGGTTGGGCACGACGAAGCGAACATTGAGTCGAGTGATTTGAGATGATCTCACTGGAACCGTCTTCCAGCGTACCTCAAAATGAGTGTCTTTTAAACATCTGATTTCGAGTTGGTATTCTGAGGCTGACGCTCCAAGTCTATGCAGTACGGCCCGAGTTTCGGCGTTTATTTGACGACTGGTGAGTAGGAGCGATGAAGAAGTCAGGAGGAGTTTGGTGGGGCCAGATATGAAGAAGGTTCCTGTAGATTTCCCGTATGTTGCTATCGTTTTATCTGATGCTTTACCTTGCAGGTGCGGCCGGGGAGTGAGCTGAACGGCGAGTCGAAGGATTTCGTCGCGGAGCTCCCGAGGGAGAGATAGAAGTCTGAACCGGCTCTGCATGATGTATGTATTGGAGATCTGAGAAACTATCCCAAGGGCGACGGGAGGAAATTGGATGTCTCGAAGTCATAGTTGATACGGGGCTGAGGTCTGGATGCTGACTCATCAATGACGTCACGTGGATTTGTGCTACCAATTCTCGGTGCAGTAGGAAGAACAGAAAAACAGCAGCGCCTGGTTAGACTAACAGACGGGGTGATTTCGGTACCGGAATACCTCCACATCCCATTATTTTTATTCAAGGGCTCAACAAACTCAGTATCCTTCGCAGCTGCTGATCCAATACAAGCTTTCATTGTGAAGCTTGAACATAGAAAAGCGGATAGAGAGAAAAGCCGAGTACGTTCGTTCCGTGAACGCGGCCATCCCATTGTTATACTCATCTGCCGCTGGAGAGGTTGAAGCTTTCCCTACCGGCTGTCTGTTCTTAGTCGTAGATGTATGCACCAGCTGCTCTTTTCCAAACCCCCGTAACATGGAACAGGACCATATCGCAAAGGTGGGCTTCCGATGGCTGGCATGGGAACAACGAGCAGGCTCCCAAAATATGTATTGGCAGATCACTGCGCCATACCATGAGATGAGGCGTGATTTCCTGGCCGCCTGCCATGAGTCATGGAGCGGGTAGAGCTCTCTGGCGATGTTGGGGGGACGAAGAATTGATGGTCCAAACAGCAGTGTCACTACATCATTTCGGCCTCCTTCTGGCGCTTCTGGATCAAGCGAATTGTCCGCTGCCGGCGCTCGTCCCGAATGGTGATGAACACCCAAAACCATGCTGCCAGCTCTATGAAGCCCCAGGTGAAGACGATGCTATTCTTCAGTCCGTCGCCAACACTCGGCTTGTAATGGCGTCCGCTGTTTGCAAACATGCCACCCTCCCTGAACAAGTATGCGTAGCCCGTGACGCCGAAGAGAAAGGATATCCGGACGGGTGTCTGTGTGCCCCAGTACTGCTCGGCGACTTCGTCCGAGAGAGAGAGCGCTGTGAGGTCGGAGATGCCGAGGAACGCGAATAGGAGGGCGATAAAGGCGGACGCGGCGGAGGGCTTGTTGAAGTCACGGGGAGTGGGCTGGGAGCTGTTAGATAGTCTCGGTCGTCTCAACTGCCATGGGATGGTGGCCGCACAAGTTTCATGGCCTCTCCCAGCACGAAGACAATGTTCTGGTCTGCAATCATCTTGGGATTTCTGAGAAAGAGGACGCCGAGTGTCAGGTGGAACAGCGCGAGGCCGCGGATGATGGTGTAGGCGGAGACGATGGCCATGTCTGCGATGATGCGGTCGATGGTGTGGAGAATTGCAAGTCTCACACGTCGCGGTGCAATGCCAGCAGAAGTGGATGTGACGTTGTCGGACGAATTCGACGCAAACCTCCGTGCCTGGTGCCTGCCAAGATGATTTGTCAGACGGTCATAGATCTATCACCTCCCCTCCATCCTCTTCCGTTCTCTCTCCCCTAGACCGCTCAACATCTTCAAACAATGGATGTCAAAAGGGAGCTCTCAAAGGTGCACAATACTTCCCGGGAGAATTTTCATCATTCAGAATCTCCTCAGCGCAGCGGCCCATCACGGCTCTCTTCCTCAAAACGGATCATTCTAGCCTTGCTCACCACCTTGGGTCTCCTCGGATGGCTTCTATCAGCATCTTCGCTGTCAACTATTACATGTTCCCGCCATCTCTCCATTAATCAGCGAGTCAGCACCATACTCAAAGAGAACCCGTTGATCGGTATGTGCCTGCTTGGAGCTTATCTGCTCCCTGCTAATTCCGCATCCAGACGGCCACAATGACTTCTTGGTCTTCATCTTGACTCAATATAAAAATCGCATCTACGACACACAATTCAAGGAAAAATTTGAAAATGGCGGTCTCGCCCAGCATGTAGATATCCCTCGACTCGAGCAGGGCAAGCAAGGTGGTGCTTTCTGGAGCGCCTTCTTGCCTTGTCCCCCAGGAAACGGCACAGATTTCTCGGATGAGAAATATTCGCAAAGTATGTTTGTTGTATTGTTCGCCACATCAAATGGTGTGATCCGAAATCTATCCACTGCTAATGGTGATAGTTGTACGACTTACTTTGGAACAATTGGACTTGTATCGCCGCCTCGGTCAACGCTATCCCAAATACTTTACTCCCACGTCTGACAGCGCACAAGCACTCAAGGCATTCGAAGAAGGCCGTTTAATCTCTCCCGTCATCATTGAAGGTCTACATCAGATTGGTAACTCTGTCGCTACCCTCCGACTATTTCATCAGTTAGGTGTCCGATATGCGACACTCACCTGGAATTGCCACAACAAGTATGCCGACGCCGCTCTTGAGACTGGCGAGAACTTCAAAGCGACTGTTGCCAAGCCATATTGGCATGGCCTGAGTCCGGCTGGCCGTGACCTAGTAGTCGAAATGAACCGCCTCGGTATGCTTGTCGATCTTGCCCATGTCAGTGCCGATACGATGAGAGATGTCCTGGTTGGCAATGGAGATACCTGGAATGGCAGCTTGGCCCCACCAATCTTCAGTCACAGCTCCGCCTTTGCAATCTGTCCGCATCCCCGGAATGTTCCTGATGACGTCCTCCAGCTCGTAAAGAAGCGCAACTCAATTGTCATGATCAACTTCAGTCCTGGCTTTGTGTCCTGTCTTCCTCCCAGTTCCCCCTCTGAGCTGCCTGAGTTTTATCCCCCAAACTCGACCCTTAAGCATGTCGTCAAGCATATCATGCACATCGGCGAGCTGATCGGATATGACCACGTTGGGATTGGTTCAGACTATGATGGCATTGAGTCTGCACCTCGAGGCTTGGAGGACGTCTCAAAATTTCCCGACTTGGTAGCAGAGCTCCTCCGGCAAGGCGTTAGCGATGGGGATGCCGCAAAGGTCGTCGGTAGAAACATTCTACGAGTATGGAAAGAGGTAGACGAAGTGGCTGCAAAGCTCCAGAAGAGTATGTTGCCGCTGGAAGATCACCTGAAGACGCCGTGGTGAACAACTACATAAAATGCCAAGCATTTTCATTCACGTTTCGTTCCTCGAGGACAGCCAACATCGGGCAGGAAACCTGCTGTTGCCTGCACCATAGGCCCACCCGCTGCCACTCCCAGCACTAACCCCATGTTCTAGCAGAAGGCCCTTTTTGCATCCTAGATTCATTACACATTCTTCCCCACCCCAATTCCAACACACTCCATCGTCTGCCACTTCCCAACACCCACCTGCACCCCAATCCCGCGTACATCATCACCCAGGGTACGTTCTTCCCTATCCTTCCTCCAAATCTGCACTTGCTTCTCTTCCCCGTCTTCGCAAGAATTCAACACTGACCAAGATTAGCCATTGAGACCGCACCAAAGCCGTTGGTTCAATATCAACACTTGGTCTCCGTTGATCGGTACCTCCCAACCCCGCTCCCCAACACAAAGCTGTAAGTACCGGCAATTTAGTCCTTTTGCAAGGTCAAAATTCCTGACTATGACAGTTGCCCTCAATATGTCTTCTTTCCAGAGCACCGTCGCCTGTAACCACACTGGCGGCGGACAGCAGCCTCCCTACTCTCTGCACAACATCGGCCGCGTCTACCATGGTCGGCATGGCAGTGAACATGCCGATTTGACCGCCGACCCCGTCGCCCCGGGTGATTCCATCTCCCACGCCAATGCCCGCACTACCGGCGCGGCTCTCCTCGATCCCCAACTCTACAATGCCTTGACCAAGATTTGCGGGGACTTCTTAGACAATATCAACGGCAACTTGATTCCCCGGGGCGTGTTCCTGAAGAATGCCGATATGGAGGGTCTCAAGGACGAGGTCTGGCGTGTCATGGAGAACATGCACCGCTCTTCTAGCGTCCAGATTGCTGGCCTAACCCAGGGCATCGCCCTGGCCAACGAGGCCTTCGGTGCTGAACAGGTGCGCCACACAACTGAGGTGGCGGCTGCGACTGCTCGTCACGAGTCCGAGGTCGCCGCCGAGATTGCGCGTTGTGTGAAGCTCCAGAAGGAATGTGAGATGCTCAATGCCACCCAGAAGATTGTCTTGAAGCAGCTGAACGAGACCGAGACTGCTCGCCAGGGTCTTGAGACCGAGTGCCAACATCTCTCTACTGAACTGGACAACTCCGAGGCAGCTCGCATGTTCCTTGACAATGAGCTTCAGCAGGCCCAGCTTCAAGTCGAGCAGACACGCGAAGACTTGAATCGCACGATGCAGCAACTCCGCCATGCCAACACTCGCATTGCCCAAATTCAAGAGGAGATGGATGATGCGGACTGGGTCCATGTGGTCGACGAGAACACCTCTTTTGAGTTCGACATGTAAGGCCTTGATGTTTCCAGATTGAGATGCCGGAAGAAGTAGGTTCGCCCGAGTATCCATCATCATTCTTGTGTGCCTCCAACGCATACATCAGGCATGTTATTCCTTCTTTGTCTTGCCGTCTGGTGGTGTTGCAGTGGACTTGTCAGTCTGACTCGCACCTTGGTGTGGCGGCCCTGAGTTGATTTCGAGGTGGCGATGGAGTCACATTTGCGGTGGCCTGGATGGAATGTGCATCTGACGATTTGGCCTGCACATGATAGCGACAGTATTGGAAACTGGCGGTATAACACCTGGACATGCTCCATCCGTACACCGGTGCACACCTCTCCACGTGAATATCACGCGATGTGCGCATGTCCGCGTCTTGGCAAGGCGCATCCGCCCTCACACAAACTCCAACCTCACAAAAGAACAGACAGACAAGATGAAACAAAAAGGGCTAGGTAGACTCCATAGCAATCCTACAACAACTATCCTGAATCCCATGCACATGCACGCTTGTCCGCTCGTCATAGGCCAAGTTTCTTAGAATGCCACAAGTAACAGGTTTCGGCGGCGGGAGATCAGCTCATGGGCGAGAGATGTCCGGCTAAAGCTTCCAGTTCAGGCGCTTAGGCGGCGCTTGTACTCGATGAGCCGCCACCGTCGTGGCTACGTAGTCCCACTTGCACGTGTGTGTAGGGGCAGCAGGGGCAGCAGGGGCAGGTGTGCAGGCGTTCGTCCACGTGGAAGTCGCCGCGCACGGGATTTACCTGTTTACTTCGAGGAGACGGCGGCTCTGCCTAGGTATCGGAGCCTTTCAGGTGAAGGCTTTCTGAAGCCTTTAAATAGGCTGGCCTGCCCTGCTTTCCCGTTCTATCCAGCAACCCCCACTACCCATCTCATACAACACTTTGTACTTTTCTCTCTCCTCCCACGGATCACGGACCACGGACCATACGTAATCCCCACCCCCTCCATATCAACCCATCCCACCAAAATGCCCAAACACAAAACCTCCATCGCGATCCTCGGCTGCGGCGACGTAGGCTCGACCCTTGCCTATACGCTCATCCTCAATCCCATCTGCTCCGAAGTGCTGCTTGTGGATCCCAAGACGGAGCTGCTCGAGGCGCAGGTGCGCGATCTGGGGGATGCGACGTTTCGGGGGAATACGGGGTGTAAGGTATGTTTTTTTTATTTTCGTTGTTTGGATTTGAGGGGGGGAGAAGATATGGGGGACGGGAGGGGGTAGTGAAGGGGGTTCAGGTTGGGTAAATGCATGTATGAATGAAGGCTAATCAATATGTGGTATCTAGGTTCGAGCTGGCACGCACAAGGAAGCTGGACAGGCGGATATTGTCGTTATCACGGCGGGAGCGAAGCAGAAAATCGGTACGTATTTGGAGTGTATTCGGAGTGTATTTGTGTGTTTGCATCTTCCAACGCTCTCTTCTTTCATTTGAATTTCTTTGCCTTTCTCCTTCTAATCACTTTATTCTCTTCATCTGCGACTTTTGTCATGTACCCATTTTTGTCTCTCCCATACCATTCTCCTAAACTCTGTTTCCTTCCAGACAATGACTTGGACATGTCAAGTCCATCTTTTCCTTTTCTCGACAACCTTTTCTGCCCATCCAACCAAGTAAACATTTCAAGTCCACCCCCTTCTCCCTGCCATATCATACCTCCTACTAACCCCACCCAGGAGAATCCCGCCTCTCCCTCCTCTCCCGCAACCTCCATATTCTCGAGTCAATCTTCTCCTCCATGGCGCCCATCAACCCCCACACCATCCTCCTCCTGGTCGCCAACCCCGTCGACATCCTGACCTACTTTGCGCGCATTTTGTCCGGGCTGCCAGAGTCGCAGGTCATTGGGACAGGTACAAGTCTCGACAGCGCGAGATTGAGAGGCATTCTTGCGCACAAGGCCGAGGTGGCGCCTAATAGTATTGATGCGTATGTGTTGGGAGAACATGGTGATAGTCAGTTTGTAAGTTTATCAATCCCTTCACCGCCTGTACTCTCGTCGTATTCTCATTATTTTCAATGTGTGGATGTGGATTGACATGTTCTTCAGATCGCTTGGTCCACAATCTCCATCGGCACCGCGCCCCTCGCTCTCGCCATCCCCGCGTCCTCGGAACCCGGCTTCAAGGAGGACATTGCCACGCACACCCGCGGAGCCGCTGCCGCCATCATCGCGGCCAAAGGCTGCACCGCGTACGGCATCGGCAACATCGCTGCCTCTCTCTGCAAATTTATCCTGTTTGACCAACGCACCGTGCGGCCTGTTTCCTTCTACCAGCCGCAGTTGAAGTGTTGCTTGAGCCTTCCAGCTGTGATTGGGCGACAGGGGATTATTCGGGCGATGCCGGTGGTGCTCGATGAGAATGAACAGCGAGAGTTGGAGCGGTGTGCAGAGGGGTTGAGGGGCATTATTGCTGGCGCGGAACAGGAGATGAGGGCTGATGAGGTGTTGGCGAAGGCATTGGAAGCGGATGATTTGCTGGGCGATGAGACTGTTTCGAGGACGGCGGAGGTGGATAGTGAGATTTAGATGGCGGAAAGGATGTTATGTGTGCACGATGGCAATTGTGCATACCAAGGCGCTCGGCTAGATGGACTTAGACCTCTCTTCTCTGCTGTACCCTCCTTTTTTCAATACCAATTCCCACTGCCTTGCCAGTCAATCGGCGAAACTCTCGACTCCTGACACTGCCGACACAAAGCCCCTTTGCGACAACTGAGATCCATGCCATACACTCCCTCCACCCATCCATGCCCAAATCTCTTACAATTTTTCAAATCTCGAATCGCCTCTCTCTCTGTCTCTTTCCACCGCTCTTCCTCTTCCCTCCTCGCCGTGCCATCCATCGCCAGCTCCTGCGTCTTCTTCCGCCAACTCAAAGCCTCCCAGCACTCGACTATCTCGCCCAGATTTCCTGGCCACCAACTGTCCAAAGTCCCCCTGTATCCCCACTGGTCATTCCAACTATCAAATCTCCATCGCGTTTCCTCGGCCCGCAATTTTGCAAATTCAGCAAGACTCAAAGCCCGCCAATCTGGCATGCTGAAGACCATGCTTTCCTCTTCGAGGATGATGTGCATGAGGGTTGGGGGGGATGTGGAGCCCAGATGGTCCGGGACGGTGGGTTTGAATTTCCTCAACCAGAGAGCTTCGGGGATGGTGAAGGGGCCGGGCCGCCCGTAGAAGATGTGTTCGTGGTAGGCCGTTAGAATGGCGCGGCGGCGGAGCTGGCTGTCGGTTCGAAGGTGTTCGAGGAGGAGGAGGCGTTGTTTTGGGGGATAGACGGGCCATTTTTTCGTTGCTGCTAGATACCTTACCTGGCCTGCCAGCTACGTGTGTACAATACAGTTAGCTCAACTCGCACATCCCAGGACGCGCGATCCCACTCTACGAAAACCCAGCCTCGTACCCACCAGAGTCTCCGTCCATTTCCTCATCCTCATTTCATCTCCCAAAATCTCATCAAACACGGCCCTCCAATCCACCCAAATAAACTCCCCACCGTCCCCCACCCGAATCCCCCTCACAAGCGCATCACTAACAATCCACCCGCCGCCCAATCCCCCATTCAGCACCCCCTCTCCAACTCCCAGCCTCCACACCATCCGCAGCCCGCTCGCACCCGCCGCCGCCTCATACAGATTTCCCCCCGCAATGCCCCTCCATATCCTCCTCGTCCAGCAAATCTCCACATCCGCCTCCTTCCCGTACCCAAACTCCTTCATCAACTCGTCCCATCCTTCTCTTGCTCTAAACCTTACCGTCCGGCCATCTTTATGCATCCTCTCAGCACGGAAATCCACGGATACCGACTTGCGATAGTAGATGGTCAGGATGAGTGTAGGCAGCCAGAAGGTGCGGAAGTAGAGCTCGAGCTGGCGGCGGTGGTAGGGCGTCAGGTGGCGCAGGACGGTCCATTGGTAGGCGGGGTTGCGGGTGTGGGAGGGGTGGTGGATGAGGTGGGTTAGGATGACGTCTTTTAGTTCGCGGGGGAGGTGGGGCGGGACCTTTAGGGGAGGAGCCATTGGGGTGGGGAAGAAGATGCGAAGGGAGAGGTATGGAAGGGAGAGGTACGGAAGGGTGGGATGTGCAAGGGTGGGGGAGGATGAACAGAAGGAGCAGAAGACGAACGGAAGGCGCAGAAGACGAACGGAAGGCGCAGAGTCGAGTTGGGAAATTGCAGAGACGATAATAGCCAAGTATGATCGAGAGGGATTGAACAAGACGGGAATGTGGAACGCAATGCAAACTTGAAAAGTGCCGAAAGCTAGAAGAGGAAATTGCTTGTGCAAGGTGGGAAGAAGTGAGTCAACCTTCCAAGGCTAAAGGTGATGAACGCTGCGCCTCAACAGAGCTCCGATGAGTCGACCCTTGGAAAGCTCGGCTGCAGCTACCCATCCGATACGGCACTCGCATCTTGAGCTTCCTGTAAATGACAAGGTAAAACTACTTGTACCATGTTTGAATTCAACAACAACTAGCGGACCAGAACATCGCTATATACCCACAAACGCCCAATTACCATGCTCATATATAACTTACAAATTATACACCGCCGTCTACATTCCCACCTCATCCAGATCTACTGCTTCCTCTGGGCGGAGGGACCCATCTCCTTGCTGAAGGCAAAGTACGAGACCTCCAAGTTGGTGATGGCGGTCAGGCCGACGTAGAGAATGAGGACAAGCGGGATCATGGCGGAGAAGGCCATGAACAGGCCGGGCGACAGGAATTGGTACTTTTCAAACAAAGCGCCCTCCTTGGTCGCGTTCGAAGCACGTCTGTGGGCAGAGAGGTCGCGCTTGAGTTCCATCTGGACTGCTCCGCCAAACGCGTTCTCCATTTCGTATGTGAGCCCGGTTTCGGTCTGTTGCTCGACGCGCGGGGTGGTGGTGTAGATGACGGTGTAGTCCTTGCCGTTCGCCACGTCGTTGACAAGATCCTCAAGGAACACGTCTGTTTTCATCAGCAGGAATCCCATCTCACCTCCAGTCGCTCTTACCGTTCTGGTTCATCTTGGAGATGCGGCCATCGATTGGGAGGGCGCTGAACGACACGTCCACTACCAGCGGAGAGGCGCTGTCGGCCCACTTCTTCACGGCGTGGCGGAGATCTCCTGTGCGAATCCTGTCAGCACAGGTCTTGTTGGGGGAGTTGCAGGTCGTACCCGGTCCGTCAAACTGCACCAGCTCGGCGCCGCACTGTGTCTGCAGGTACTTTGCGATTGAGCTCGCATCCACCTCGCCGACGACATCAGGGATGGCAATCTGCGACTCGCGATGGCTCTGGGCCAGGTATCCAGCTAATCGCGGGGCGCCGCTGCGGTCGGCGTAGTCGGCGGAGGACACGCCGTCCTGCTTCGCGACGATGTACGTCCGCGACTGGCATCCCTTCAGCGAGTCGGTCACGTGGCTGGTGAGCTTCGCCGCTTGCGCGATCTCGACGTGGGCGCCGATGCGGGCAATGTCCAGACTGGGCATGGAGTGTTAGCTGGCGGTGGGCAGGGAGGAAGGCGCTGGGGGCGCTGGGGGCGTACTCGTCGGCGGAGGAGAACAGGAAGAACGGCGAAGTGTTGCGGAAGGCGAGCGCAGACGGCATCAGAGCCAGCGCGAGGGCGCCAGCGAGTGTTCTGGCCATGGTGTGGGATGGAGACGGAGACGTGGTGTTGCAGTGGGCGATAGGCACAGCTTGAGCGGTGATGCGCCTTTGGTCAGGGATGCGGACGGGCCGGAGATGTCCCGATTGGCTGCAGTGGGCAGTGGGTGCTGTACATATGACGCCGCTGCCTCTCCGGGCTCGCGAAGCCTCAGCGCACCTGCAGCGCAAAGAGTCATTCTGAGCCATAGCGACTGCCTGCACGCCCACACCACTGCTCCGCCCCGCCCCCCGGGAGTCTGCACGCTCCGTACAGCGACGGCCTGAGTCACGGCCGCAGGGAGCTCAGGCGGTGCCGGGCCAGCGTCAGGCACAGAAATATATTGCTCGCCACCAGCACCGTCCACAGACACATCACACCACACCAGCACTTTTGCATTTCGCTGTTCTACAGGCCACGCTTTTGGAACCTGCTTTCTTTTTTCCGAGCCTCCGCTTTGCTGCTACTTCAGAGCTGCATTTCCGCTGTCGAATAATTCGGCAGCAACTCACCACAACGACCCCAACACGCACCTTCCACACCATGGCCTCGACAGCAACAACAACAACAACAGCAACAGCGGCTCCATCGAGCGACAGCACACCCACAGGCCCCTCGAATCCGGGCGAGTCACAGCGTCGACGACGTCCTCGGACCCGGAAACCAGGAGGAACTTCATCAGAGGCACCGCAGGATGACCCAACGCCGACATCGGCTCGCGGGGGCAGGAGAGGCAGAGGTGGCGGCCGAGGGAACCACACCGGAGGAGGCGTGTCATTACGGCCAGAGCCTCCATCTGCGCCCGAAGCCTCGACCCAATCCATCGAGGGAGAAAATGCCGCGCCAAATCCAGCAGGAGCTCCATCGCGGGGTAGAGGCAGCGGCAGCGGCAGCGGCAGAGGAAGAGGAGGGCGCGGACAGGGACCGGCACAGAATGGAGGGCAGCATCAGCAAGCACAAGGACCACAGAATTCCGCCGCTCGAGGGCGTGGTGGAGCAAGCAATGCCCCCCGACCGCCGCCGCGCATGGCCGGTGGCCGCCAGTTTGGAGGGCAATTGACGGCCGACAACGACTGCGAGTTGGTGGATGGGGACGCGGGACGGAAGCCCAAGGCGGCAGGCGCGTTGAAGCCAGACGCACCCGAGTTTCGCCCAGGACAGGCAGTCGCGCCCCGGAAGCCCCGCCCGCCCCGAGAGAAGAAGCCGCAGGCGCCGAAATCGAATGCCCCCGACATTGCCACCAGGACGCACGAGGACATTGACAACGGCCACTACGAGTGTGCCATCTGCACAGAAGAAGTCCGCCGCAATGGACGCGCCTGGTCGTGCCGGACGTGCTGGACCGTATTCCATCTCGGCTGCATCAAGAAGTGGTCGACCAACGAAGGCTCTGTGGCCGCCCGCCAGCAGGCACTGGATGGCGAACTCCCCCCTCCTCGCCAATGGAGATGTCCCGGATGCAATTTGCCCAAGGACACACTCCCAAAATCCTTCTCATGCTGGTGCGAGAAGGAAGTGGACCCGCGACCGCTCGCCGGACTGCCCCCCTTTTCGTGTGGACAGACATGCGCTCGACCTCGCGACCTGCTGAAACCATGTGCGCATCCTTGTCCATCGGTATGCCATGCTGGTCCTTGTCCCAAATGCACCCACACGGGCCCCACGCAGTTCTGCTTTTGCGGGAAGAAATCCGTCACGCGACGCTGTGTTGACACCAACTACGACGGCTGGAGCTGCGGTGAAGTCTGTGACAAGCTTATGCCCTGCGGCGAGCACTTCTGTGAGAAGCCGTGCCATCAAGGCCCGTGTGGGGATTGTGAAGTGCGCGTCCCAGCGCGATGCTATTGTGGACAGGTTCAGAGAGAAATACTCTGCTGCGATCGCGGCGACGAGCAGGAGAGTAGCCAGTGCCATATGGCCGCGGACGGGTCCAAGACCGTCGAGCAATGGACTGGTCGCTTCGAATGCGCGAATACGTGTAGCCGCACATTCGACTGTGGCAAGCACCAGTGCGAAAAACCATGCCACAAGCAAGAAGCTCAAATCCCACACTGTCCCAAATCGCCCAATGTTGTATCGCATTGTCCTTGCGGAAAGACGTCTCTCACAGAGATCAACGACCAAGTACGACAGACCTGCGAAGATCCCATCCCCAACTGTTCCAGGCCCTGCAAGAAGGCCCTGGGCTGTGGACACGAGTGCCAGAAATACTGCCATCAAGGCGAATGTCCCCCTTGTCTACAGACCATGTCCATATCCTGCCGATGTGGGCGAACAACCTCATCAACCATCTGCCACCAAGGGATGATCGAACCACCCCAATGCATGAGAATCTGCCGCGTGTCTCTCAATTGCGGCAGGCACGAATGCGGCGAGCACTGTTGTTCAGGAGAACGGAAAGCTGGGGAGCGACAATCCAACCGCCGGAAGCCTCGGCCGCTGGATTCCGCACCGCGTTCGCGTGACGAAGGATTCGAAGCAGAGCATATCTGTACACGAAGTTGCGGCCGCCCACTGAAGTGTGGCAACCCTGACCATCGCTGTGAAGAGCTTTGTCACAAGGGCGCTTGCGGCACCTGTCGAGATGCCATTTTCGAAGAAGTCAGCTGCAACTGCGGGCGCACTGTATTGCAACCTCCCTTGCCATGTGGCACCAAACCACCTCCGTGCCGATATCCATGCGAACGCCCCAAGAGCTGTGGTCACGCTCAGACGGCTCATAGTTGTCACCAAGACACTGAAAGCTGTCCGAAATGCCCTTTCCTCACTGCCAAACCCTGCATGTGTGGGAAGAACACGCTCAAGAACCAGCCCTGTTGGTTTTCGGAAGTGCGCTGTGGCGAAATCTGTGGGCGAACTCTGAGATGTGGTGCGCACAAATGCCAGAAGCAGTGCCATCGTCCTGGTGAATGCGACGAACCATGCAAGCAGCCTTGCGGAAAAGAGTTGAGTGTCTGCGGTCATCCTGATATGGCTTCTTGCCACTCCCCAACCGCTTGCAAGGAAGAAAAATCTTGTCAGCAGAAGATTCTGGTCACTTGCGAGTGTCAACGCATCAAGCAGGAGGCGAAATGCAACGCTTCGAAAACCAGCGATGGCAATCTTAAAAAGATGCTCAAGTGCGATGATGAGTGCGCACGCCTTGAACGGAACCGTAAACTCGCCCTCGCCCTCAACATTGATGCGAGTACACATCAAGACGATCACATCCCTTATTCCGATGCCACCCTCAGCATGTACCAGGAGAACTCTACATGGGCCGCTACACAGGAGAAGATGTTTCGACTGTTTGCTGCTGACCCGGCTGAGAAACGGCTGCGGTTTAAGCCAATGGCTTCCCACCAGCGAGCATTCGTACATTCCATTGCAGAGGACTTTGGCTTTGACTCCGAGAGCATGGACCCTGAACCGCATCGACATGTGTCGGTCTTCAAAACCCCACGATTCGTCATGGCGCCTATGAAGAGTCTTGCCGAGTGCGCCAGAGTTCGGCAAGTACAGCGCGTGGTACATAACACCGCTGCCACCGCCGCACGACCGAAGCCGATTCAGTTGTCGGGCGATCCATTCAATGCCTTTCTCATTACAAACCCCCGATTCGCTCTCACAGTCGAAGAAGTAAATGCTGTTGTTAGGAGTGCTCTTCCCAAGGCCCCATTTCCTCTGGAGGTTAGTTTCCTCCCGAGCGAAGAAGTTGCCTTGAGACCGCCGCTCGTGGCTCGTGCCAATCTCCCCGAAGACGAACTTTTGGTAACTCTGGAGTCGTTGAAGCCAGCTCTATCCCTGGCCATAACTTCCAAAGGTCTTGGGAAACTGCAACTCGCCCGCTTTGATTCTTCTCTCAATATCCTGCGCAAGGAGTCAGATATTGGCCCCGGAGCTGGGTGGAGTCAAGTCGCTGCCAAAGGCGTTCCCGGACGAAAAGCAGAGAAGGGTATGATGTTTGGGAGCAAGAATGGGTTCACGGTACTGAGTTTGAGCACCAAGAAGAAAAAAGAGAAGAAGGCGGAAGTGGTGGATGATTGGGAGGCAGCAGAAATGGAGGAGGAAGAGAAGGAGAGGACTAGTGGAGCTGCGAGTGGGGTGAGCAGTGGTGATGAGGGACATGTGGGAGAGGGAGAGGGGGCTGCGCCTCACTACGCCGCGGGGAGCTTGGCTTCTCGATTTATCGTAGATACATCGACTCTCAAAGCCGATGCTGAGGTACTGAAGAGTCCCAGTGGGGGACGTTGGGCGGATATGAGTGATGACGAGTAGACTCATGCAGGGGTATGGATGATCACTGGTGGGAGTAGGTCTGAAGACTAGCATGATACCACGACATCGCTTGAATCGAGCAAACACTCGGGTATCTCAACTTGCATGTTTCTCCTGTGAGGATAAAATAAGGTACGGCGTGTGGGGAAGTACCCGAGACGGGTAAAAGGGTAATGGTAGGGCTCGGAAACCCGGACGACTATTTCGCGCTACTCGTGTAATAGTCAGATGCAATATGCTGCATAATGATCTCGTTCTTCCCCATATTATAGTTCGTCTCGCCAAGCCATGCTTGAGCACTGCGCAGCGTCTCACGTGGAGACATAATTAACTAGATACACACAATCATGGAACGACAATGCGTCAATTACTCTACTCACACCATGTCAAGCCGGCTATTTCAACCAACTCAACATTAACCCGGGTTGAGAATCCCGTGGTCCAGTACCGCGAGAGGAAAAGATGCAACCCGAATATATAGCTAGTCTCTCCTGGCCGTTGCCATTTTCCCCATCCGATTCCTTTACCTACGGTCTACGCATAGGATAGGCACCAGATCAGTCCCCATTGATCGATCGAACCCACGATGCTTTTCTCAGCCCTCACGGCCGGTCTGGCCCTCGCCAGCACCGCATCGGCTGTCCCAGCTTTCCGCTTGGAAAACCGTCAGGCGACGACGCTCAATGCGGCTATCGTCTCCAAAGGCCGTCAATACATCGGCACGTCGCTCACCATCCGGTCCGACAACACGGAGCAGAACCTCATCAAGGGCTCCGAATTCGGGTCCATTACACCCGAGAACGCGATGAAGTGGGACGCCATCGAACCCTCGCGCAACTCGTTCTCGTGGAGCGGCGCGGACGCCATTGCGAATTTCGCCACGCAGAATAAGAAGCAGATGCGCTGCCATACGTTGGTTTGGTACAGCCAGTTGCCGAGCTGGGTCAATAATATCAACAATAACGCAACGTTGTTGCAGGTTATGACGACGCATATTAATACGGTTATGGGAAGGTATAAGGGGAAGTGTACACATTGGGATGTGGTTAATGAGGGTATGTGTTATTTATGATTATTGCGCTTTTGTAAGAAATAAGAAAGAGAAGGAAGGAGAGAGAGAGGAGAAGGAAAACAGGACAGGGCAGAGGAGAAAATGCTCCACTATTGAGGGCATGCCATCTAAGTATATTCCATACTGACACCTTCCCAGCCCTAAACGAAGACGGCACCTACCGCTCCAACGTCTTCCTCCGCCTCATGGGCGAAGCCTACCTCCCAATCTCCTTCCGGCTCGCCGCCGCCGCCGACCCCACCAGCAAACTCTACTACAACGACTACAACCTCGAGTACGGCGGTCCCAAGCACGAGGGCGCTCTCCGTATCGTCAAGCTCGTGCAATCCTACGGCATCAAGATTGACGGTGTCGGCCTGCAGGGCCATCTCGTCACGGAGAAGACGCCCACCCAAACAGAGTCTACCCCCAGTGTAGAGGTCTTGACCAAGGTGCTCAAGGATTATGCGGATTTGGGCGTGGATAGCGCGTATACGGAGCTGGATATTAGGATGAATACGCCGAGTAATGCGAATAAGTTGAATGTCCAGGCGGCGGCGTATGGAAGGGTGGCACAGAGTTGTATTAATGTGGAGAGGTGTGTGGGGATTACGCTTTGGGTATGTTTGATGTTTCTATTTTTCGTTGGGGGGTATGGATGAGGAGAGCTGACAGTATCACTTAGGGCGTCTCGGACAAGTACTCCTGGGTCCCGCAGACCTTTTCTGGAGAGGGCGATGCCATGTTGTGGAACAATAACTTCCAGAAGAAGCCGGCTTATACAACGTTCTTGAATGTGCTGCAGGGTATTGCGCAAGGGTAGGTAGGTAGACTGGGGATGACGATAAGAAGGACGGGGTAGGGAGGGATTTAGTGCAAAATTTTATGGCGTGGGTGTGAGTGTATATATGTTGAAAAATAGTATGAATACTTGTGCCTGTGAGAGACTTTGGTGGTGATTGTGAACGTGTAATACATGTGTTTGGGCGATCCTGAGGTTGCTGTGGCGTCGGAATTCGTGAGGCCTGAATCATGGCGTGCGTTCCCTGTTCTCCAAAAGTCAAGCAAAGGGAATTGAGGCACCGTCGTCTTACGTTCTATTGTGCGAGATACGAATATGAGTTGCTATCCTAGATTTCTGACATGATGGGTCGTGATGAGATATGCACAAGTTCAGGCAATGGTGTATAGTCTATCACGATCGGGCACGAAAGATAGAGATAGATTGAGGTCGATTTTGGTGAGACATTGATGGGGGAGGTAGGGATATTGCAGTTTCTTAAAGGGTATGTCCGTTGTTAGGAGAAGAGGATTGTATTGGGAGAGGGGGAGTACTGGTGTGGTGCTGTTGGGTAACCAACTTGTGATGGCAAATAGTTTTGAACCGTAACGCGTGGTAATATTGTGCGTTTCGAAGCGTCTCTATACTGCATTTACGTAGCAATGTACACAAACTTTCCGTTTGAGGATTCAAGGCGTTCAAGAGCCTAAACTAAGGTGAGATAATGGTACATGACCAGTAGGCTACACGATCAAGCTTTTTGAGAACCCAAATCTGATGATCGAAGTCTTTGTTATAGCACATACTATTTCATAATTCTGCTAGTTGTTTTAATTGTATTTGCACGGGTTTCTAATCTAGGTCCTGGCAGGAGGGCAGGCAGATAGTGGTCTCAACATATAACTGGAGTCCACTGACTCGGGAAAGGCTCGCCCTGGATTGAATTGAGTATGAGAAATTAGGCCTCGTTCCGTATCACTAAGGTCAACTCCTTATTTCAATGACGGTGGTATTTCCACGATAAGTAACATGTCACCCTCAATAGTTACATTCCGTTTCTTTCACAGTTGGAATCCTTTTTGTAGGTATTGAACTCAATGCATTTTTCTGTCAGTCAGCAAGATGAGCCATACTTGTCGCAGCATGGAGTGGTAGGCCCGCCATCTGGTAAGACTTTTATGAGTCGTTAAGTACAGCACCAGCATATTTCTGGTGCACCCAATCAATGCCAGTTGTTATCATCAACTGCCAACCGACGAAAGGACAACTCGAACACATATCACAAACAAAGAACAGACGAAAAGCGCACAGAGCCAACTCTTGAAGAGTTTCTGGGTTAAATAGCTATGAACTATCTCGACGAACTCGATGACTCTGCCATACAGGTCCTCTCTGAGCTTGGCAGATGTATCAACTACCGTGTGCCTTCCACCACCCCGTCCACCATCACATTTCCATCTTCAATCTGACCTGCGCGCCGTCATCGCGGCGTACAAGCCACTGACCTTCTTCACCTGGAGCAACCCATTTCAACACTGCGAGACATCGCCGACAGCCTTAGGCTTCCCCGGGTACCCCTACTAGAAACGGGCGGCGGCGAAGACGACTAAACCCACTTTTACCGCGTATCTCAATCCGACGTGGATGAGTTAGACAGCCGGGCCGCTGCACACTGCCCCGGAAAGAAATTCACCAAGATCCGATTCGGTATCACGCATAAAGACCCTTTCCGACTACCAACTCTGGGCTGCGATCCGAGGCTCCCTCATAACCGCCCTTCTAGAATAAAGTTGTCTGTGAAAGGGCTAAATGACGAATACCCTGTATATTATTTCTTCTACGGAACACCAGCATCGCCCTCGCGGCTATCACGACTCTTGGATATCCCCGAACCACGGCTTCCCCGCCTGGAGGCGGCTTCTCTGCTCGATAGTGCGATCCATGCTTGGGTAGGCAAATCTCGAGCGTTGGTAGATTTTCCCGGTGACAGAGTGGAAGGATTTGCATTTCCCATCGTCTCTGCTGACCAGGAGAGTGCGTTGAGGGTATATGAAGGCGATAGATATGAGGTCGTTGATCCCAGGGTTGTCGTCGAGGGAAGGGAGGTGATGGGAAGGGCATTTCGATTCTCGGGGTTTGAGGATGAATTGAGTTGATTGGAGGGCGGATTCAAAGGTTCTTTGGCCATTCCAAGTCACGATGTTGTTACCATATTTGTTTGCCATATTTGAAGCACAGTGTTACGTATGCTCAGCATCCGGTTGCTTTGATGGAACACGTTATCAAGTCCTATAATCAGGGCCTATAATACATAAATAGACAATTTGTCACTCCTCTTTGCTTCTAAGACTCATTATCGCCTAATCTGCCGGAGACGGACTTCTGCAGGGGATTAAATTCTGTGAGCATCCCGATTCGGAAAATGTGAGTTGTAACCTGTTAGTGTTTGGAGTTGATCTTTGGTGTCAGTTCCGATAGGGATAGCGGCCAAGCCTCCGTATGACCTTTCACCAGGTATTGAACTCAAAATCTGCGTTAAGACAACCATATGCTGGTCCTGCTGCTTGGATCTAGATTGAGACCTGTGGTAGATACAACAACTGCCGTTGAAGAATACGTAAACAAAAGAATCCATCTGGAACGATGTAGACATTCAAATCTAGTGTCTTATTATACATACATTCAGTCCATACACGACAACGATATCTTTTTTGGACATTGCAAACATATCAGGAAATTTTGAATTGCACTAGAAGTGTTGCAGTGGACGCATCTTAAGTTGAAAAGGTAGAAGAGTCTTCTAAAACGAGCAGAAGGTAGACGCTTGGAGGGCAATCATCACTGGACAGAGTTAATCATTGTTGCTTTAGCATAAAGATCCGATTCGTCTCGCAGATCTGGTGGGCTGATCGCATCAGCACGTGACCATCATCTCACCGTCAACAAAAAACAACTCGCACCTAACAATTTCCCGATCCCATTTCGAATAACGATTCCCCGAATATCCTTCCCACTCACTACATGTCCCCGTTATCTCAAAGCATGTTTTGTTTCACACATATCTGTCATCCTGCTTGCGCAACCTTCTCCTTTCGGAAGGTTTTCGCATACCGTCGATCGCTGGAACCGCTGCGAACATTGCTTAGTGCAGGGGGTATACGTCGGCGTACGATCACGTGGCGGGTATACACGATGTGTGATTGGCGGTGGCGTCGGTTCGTCAAAACGCGAACGGAGGCCGTCTTGGCTTGGTTCATGCAGAACTGAGGAGGCGGGGAACTTGTTGTCGCACGGACGGCGGTGATCATAAACATCGAAGAACAGTGAGCGAAAACACGATATAAATCCTCCCGGAAGTGTAATTTGTGCATCGGCTATATTCCAACCTTGGTTTAGTCGAGCAGTGCTCAGCAAGGCGCCATAATGAACTGACACGCGTAGCATAACTATACTCGATACAACTTTGATAGTGCTCAAATCTCAGATATTCACGGAGATGCATTACCGGCGTCAATGCAATGTGCTCAAGGCTTCTATCCTTGAGTACCATGCCGGTCCACGGCGTACAAGCTTATTTCGATATACACCTCGTGGAATTTACCCTGGTTACCCCACAAGCCACGTGCACGTCTTCAAGGTCTGTACACCCAGGCGTCATTGCGGCCGAAACTTAAATTGGACGCAGCAACACTCGAAGACGTAAGAGAACTATGTTAAGGATCTCAATTAGAAAGCCCTGGCGGATCGCTGATCTACCCATACCGCCGTCCTAGGCCCCCGGCATATTATCCATCCTTCATGACTGCACATTAGCTTCGTGCGACCATGTCTAGATATTTAAGCAGAACAGGTAGAAGGCTTACTCGCGGTATACTCCCCAGACCATCGTCGAAATGGCTTCTTCTCTCCTCTGGACTATCGGTCTCTTTGCGGCCTCAAGCCTCGCCTCCTCTCTTCCTCATGGGGTCAATATCAAACGAGATGTTTCCGAGCTCGAAACCACCTACGATTACATTATCGCGGGAGGCGGTACATCCGGCCTAACAGTCGCCGATCGCCTCACCGCTGCCTTCCCCGATCGCAAGGTTCTTGTTGTTGAATATGGCCTTCTTATTAATACCACAGACATCTTGCAACCCGCCATCACCGTCAGAGACACCCGATACGCCTATTCAATCACTTCTCAGCCTGAAACTGCCCTATTTGATCGTAAATTCACGGTAACGGTGGGAAAGATTGTGGGAGGGTGTTCTGCTATCAATGCACAGATGTTCGATAGAGGAAGTAAGGCAGATTACGATATTTGGGGACAATTTGGGGGGGCGGCGTATGAAAAAGCAGGATGGAACTGGGATGGGTTGTTGCCGTACTTTAAGAAGGTAACGTCTGGAGGATGTGTTATATGACGTTGAATATGTTGAACTGACTACATCAGAGCACAACATTTACGCCTCCTACTGCAAATGAAGTTGAGCAATACGAATACACGTATGACATCGATGCTGCATATGGTGGAAAGGGTGCTGTTCAGGCTGTATATCCCCCGTATCAGTGGCCGACTGAGAGTATGTTAACCACGACCTCAATATGTACCCTTCTATGATGAGCTAACAACCACACAGAAGTGATGAGACAGGCCTGGAAAGAGCTTGGTGTTCCTTCGCAACAGGAAGGATCTGGTGGGAATGCCACCGGGGTATTTTGGTTTCCTAGCTCTCAAGACCCGAAGACGCAGACTCGATCCTATGGTCGTACGGCTCACTACGATCCAGTTGCCAGTCGTTCCAACTATCACCTTTTAGTTGACCACAAAGTCACGGAATTAGTAATGTCGAAATCAGAAGCGGGGATTTGGAAAGCTGTGGGAATCCAACTCCGCCCCGTGAGTGGATCGAACACCGCAGTCACCACTGTTGGGAGTAAAGAAGAGGTTATTCTGGCTGCTGGAGCAATCCATACTCCCGCCATCCTCCAACGCAGTGGGATCGGTCCAGCGGATGTCCTAAAAGCAGCCAACATCACCCTAAAAGTCGAACATCCAGGTGTGGGGCAGAATTTCCAAGACCATCCTTACGGACAATTGTTCTTCAATCGTAAGTGCCACTATGTCCTGGAATTGTGGATCCTAACATCTCTCACAGTGGCAACTGACTTGAAACCAAATTCAATGTCCATGATGTCTAATGCAACACTATCAGCACAAGCTCGAAAAGAATATGACCAGAATCGTACTGGTATGGAAATTCGACATACCATCCTCTCACCTCATTCCAGAATGATCTAACTTTTATCGATAGGTCCCCTCACACTCAGCGGCGGCAACAGCGGTGCTTTCCTTCCTCTCGCCTACCTCACCAAAAACCCATCAGCCATTTTCTCATCCCTGTCCTTCTCTCCGCGCTACGCACATGTCCACCTCCCCCAAGGCAACAATACCCATCCATCCGTACTAGCAGGCTACGCATACCAGCTGACCTATCTCAAACCCCTCTTCGAAACCGACGTCTCCGCCGTTTTCGAATACCCCATCGGCGCCGGTGCCCTCTTTGCTTTGCTCAAACCCCTATCCCGCGGAACGGTCAACATCGATCCTAACAACGTCGACGCTGAACCCAAAGTCTTTTACAACACCTTCTCCAACCCTGTCGATCTTGCAGTGACTGTTCAGGGTGCTAGGCTCTTCCGTAAATTGTACGCTACGCCTTCTGCTCGCAAGTTGACACCATCGGAACAGCTCCCGGGTGCAAACGTTCAGAGCGATGAAGAGTGGGGAGAGTGGCTGAGGAAGAATATTAATCCGAGCTTTTATCATCCTGTCGGAACTGCGGCCCTGGGACCGATGAATATGGGAGGGGTAGTGGGGCCCGATCTGAAGGTGCATAGAGTTGATGGGTTGAGGGTTGTGGACGCGAGTATCATGCCCTTGATTCCTGCGACACACACTAGTAGTACTGTTTATGCCGTTGCGGAGAAGGCTGCAGATTTGATTATTGAAAGCGCGAAGGTGTAAGCCTGAGGCAACCCTGGTCTACGTTTGCTTAAAATGCCACTAGTTATGCGATGGGATGATTGGCAGATTGTGAAATGGCTCAAAAACGTGTGAAAGTCTATCAACGTCCTTGAAGAATCAGTAATATTGAACCCCTACTTACCTCACGGTGGCGCCTACACCAGAGATGCGAGATCTGTGGTTCGGTGATGTTGAATGATACTTGCTTTCTTGCGTACAGCGTTGGGCGTGGTGTAACTCATCCCGGCCGTATCACTGGATAAAATTATAGCGAAGGGAAATAAGAGAACATCTACTTCAATTCCCTCTATCATGCCAAAATCTCAATAGGACGTTGAGGAGATTTCGCAACTAATCCACTCTGGAATCATCGAACTCCATGGTGGCACCACATGGACACTCGAGGTTTAACCTCACTGGTCTATCCACCATCTTGCAACCTGGAAGCATGAAATGACTAAATATATGACTAGTGGCAGAAAAATCAAGCTTCCAATACGGAGCCAAATTGAAGCCCAGGACACGGAAATCAACCTCACATGAGAAGAATCCCAGGCATTATCATTAACCGTTTGCTCAACGACACCCACTTAAGGTTAAGTGCAGAAGCCAGGGTGGCAAGAAAAGCGAAGACGACGTGAGGTGGGGTTCGAAACAAGATTACAAAGATTTCTCACTCTTGAAGAGTAGAGATAATATGGAAGGTGCTACATCATTTCATGGGTTGCTGAAAGGATCGCATATCACCAGAGAAGTTCGGCAACCTAGAGAGATATATCTGTTTTTTTGTTCTATATTAGCACATTGAAAAACACAACTCGACCTTCTTAAAGGTTGCATCCGAGTCCTGAGTCCTTCGGCGCGTCGAGAGTTACCCTGCTAGACCGTTTGGCGTGGAATCACATGATGAAGAACCGTCTGCTTGGCTTGGCAAATATGAATCTTCACTTCATCGCGTGAATTGATGAAATTGCGACCGCATGCGAGAATATACACGACCGACTAGGGGCCTGCGACTTTAGTATAATACACTGACTGTCTGAACCTACCAGACTTACTATCTCCAGGAAAATACTACAACAACTTCCCAAGCACCCAGCCGGCAACAATGGGTTCCGGACATTCCAGATTGTCTCCTGAAGCTAAACAGACTCTTGGTATGGTCCCCGCATATGTCGCTAACATGTATAATGTTCTGAGGCTGATTCCTCCAGCTCAAGACCCCGAACTTCAACGGGACCGCCCCACAAAGGCCAAAATTCTCAAAGAGCGAGATCAAGCCGTTGCCGCCCAGATGATCAAAGCGGCACTCCACGATGAGAAACTTCATCGCGCAAAAGCCGTTCAAGCCCGAGCCTTCGCCGAGATGTGTATCACGACAGAAGATCGATCTTCTAGAATGACCCAGAAGTTGGTCAAGTTGCAAGACTACCTGAACGCCATCAAAACTGTGACCGATCTTCAGATCGAGAACACGAAGGAGAGGAATGAGCTCTATAGGAGGCAGGCTGCTCTGAGAGAGGCACAGCGGTCGGCGCTCAAAGCTGGGGCTATCAGGCATCCTGTCACGGAAGGCAATTCTTGTGATGAGATCGAAGGCTTGGTCAAGCAGGTATAGTTTCACCCTCCTGCTATGATGTATTCCCAATTAACAACGGTAGGTTGTGACTGGGTAGACTGGGTGGAGATGTGTAGGAGACAATGCATATGGAGTGATGCGTATGAGACGATTCAATATTGATTCGACAGGATATTGAGCTATGTAGCCTTGGAATTGGAGACTTAGACTTGGTATGGGGTGATTATGAAGAGTCAGCAATTGGCAATTAAGCTCCAAAATATGCTTCAATGAATGCCGATGGCGAGTCGAAGCCGCCAATATGTTGAACTATTTGCTAGATCATGGTAGAGATCTTGGTTTATAGTTGCATCGCATTTGCTACTCAAATGACTTCGGTTCTGGAATCATCTCTTGATGTTTGTGAACTTCTGCCTGAGGTTAGAATGAATATAGAACCGGTGGCCTGCTTGATCCTCCAAGAACATATTCGCACACATGCTTCTGTTTTGCGGAAAGATTTGTTGAGGTCGGGAGGCCTACTGTTGGCAGTGCAAATCCTCGTGGCGTGAGCTCATACTTCCAACGCCCATTCACAATGATTGCAAAAGATAGTTGAGTACTATGTTATGAGTAGATTTTCCGGATGGAGATTTATGTCCGGCCATGCAAGTCAGCATAGGATTCTACCTACTATAAGTTTGTCCCACCACACTGGTTCCGAGAGCTTGGGCGCGGGAATATCCTTCCGAAAGAGTACCTGCATGAGAAACAGCCAATGCCAAGGAAGAAGAGCGAGCAATTTGAGTAAGGCAAGCAGTGTGGTGCAGGGTCCGGGTAAAGATGTGCAGATGTCTCGACCGGTCTAGCTAGTCTGCAGGATGCTTGCAGGTAATGTTGAATAAAAGTTCAACACTCTGAGGGGTCCTTCTTATTCCATGCTCTTGCCCATTGAGAGGCGGAAAGCAGTGGAACTTCACCATGAAGCTCAAGACTCTTTTTCTTGCCCTCAGCGCTTTGCAATCGGTCGCAATTGGCACCTCACCTCAATCTAGAGCAACGTCTCAGCCCAGAAATGAAGCCAATACCTACGACTACATCGTAACAGGCTCAGGTCCCGGAGGGGGAACAATTGCAGTCAATCTCGCCCGTGCAGGCTACTCAGTCCTTCTCATCGAAGCTGGGAGCGACGAATCCTCAAACATTGCGACACAGATTCTATCGCTTGGTCAACTTGGTAACCCCGGTCCAGTCGCCTGGCACTTCTTCGTTCGCCACAGCGAGGACCCGGAGCAGCTAAAGAGATACAATTTGCTAGTATGGAGGTTAAGCGATAGAAGCTACTGGGTGGGGAAGACGCCTCCAGTTGGGCAGGAGAAAGCGGAGATGCTCGGCGTGTATTACCCAAGAGGCGCGACGCTTGGTGGCAGTGCGATTGTCAACGCAGCGGCGACATTCTTGCCTAGTGACTCCGATTGGGACTTCTTTGACAAGGGGACTGGAGATGGGATCTGGGGGTGTGTGCACTTGCAATCTTTATGCCCATGACTTTGTGTTAACGATTGAATATAGTGGAAAGGATATGCGCCGGATCTTCAAAAAGATTGAACACAACAACTACCTCGCGTCCAACACCCCAGGTCACGGCTTCGCAGGATGGCTGCAAACCAATATCGGGGACCGCAGCCTTTACGGCTCGTCAAACCTGAAGCTCGCAGTCGTCAAGGCAGGACTCAAACTCATTGGCAAGGATCCCGAGAAGGCGGTTGACTACATGGTTAGCGACGGGAACTTTCTAGACCCCAAGCGAGACCAGATGGAAGGTCTTTGGGCACTTCCTTTCCACGTTGAGAAGAATTGGAAGCGGTTCAGTCCTCGAGATCGCATCCTGGCAACACTCAGTGAGAAGACAGCAGATGGAAAGCAGAAGTATCCGCTATATGTACAGCTCAGCTCTCTCACCACAAAGATTATTTTCGACAGAAGGCATGGTGGTATCCTCAATAAACCAAAAGCGATAGGTGTAGAGTATCTCGAAGGTACTGCCGTGTATAAAGGCGATCCGCGCTGGAACAGTACTATCAAGGGCAAGAAGGGAGTCGCATATGCTCGGAAAGAGGTCATCGTGTCTGGAGGGACTTTCAGCACCCCTCAGCTTCTCCAACTCTCTGGTGTCGGTCCAAAAGCACTTCTCGAAAAGTTCAACATTAGTGTGATCTCAGACCTTCCAGGGGTAGGCCGAAACCTCCAAGACAACTACGAAATGCCAATAGTCGGGCAAGCCAAGGTCAAAATAGCCTCAGTTCCTGATCCGAGCGGTCCAGCGTGTACTTTTGGCGCACCTGGAGATCCCTGTGTTGCGCTATGGAGAAATGGCACTGGGCCTTATGCCCATGGAGGAGACAACGCGTTCAGTATGTTACTCAAGACCAAGTTCTCACCGGATGGTGAGAGGGATATGCTTCTCTTCTCTACACCAGGTGCTCTCAGAGGCTTCAGGCCGCCTACGAATCAATCCTTCATCGATCCGCCAAATACCTTCTCTTGGTCGACTGTCAAGATGCACCCTCAGAATGGGGCAGGTGTCATCAAGATCAAGAGTGCAGACCCACAAGAGATGCCGGATATTAACTTCAATCATTTCGTTGAAGGTGGAAAGACGGACCTTGGGGCTATTTTGGAGACTGTGGCGTGGGGTAGAAAAACTTTCTTCGGAACCGAAGCGCCAGTTGGGCCCGTGGTTCCACAAGAACCTCCTTGCCCTGGAGTAGATATTCGGGCGAATGGTTATTGTAAGGATGCTGAGGTGGACGAACAGTGGATCAAGGATCAGGCATTTGGACATCATCCTACGAGCACAAGCTCTGTTGGTGGGAAGAAGAATCCTTTGGCGGTTTTGGATACGAGGCTTAGAGTGAGGGGAGTGGAAAACTTAAGGGTTGTGGATGCCAGTGCGTTTCCGAGGTGTCCGGGAGCATTTCCAGCAGTTGCTACGTTCATGTTGAGTGAGAAGGCTACAGAACTTGTGTTGGAGGACGCTGTAAGACGTTAGCCCCACAGCTACTATATTGATACATATTGAAGCCCAACTAGAGCGGCAAACTTGGATACTAGGGTATACTTTCTTTAAGAAGGCTTCATTTCAAGATCCTCTGGAAAGTATGTCGAGAAGAACTGGGACCACAAGACCTCTGAAGGTGAAAAATGAATGCCTTAGCAATACGAATGGGCCTGGTATTTGCAGACGGTTCGTAGCATATGCATATAATGACCTTCTGCAAATTTCCTACAACGGTTGAATAGAGACTAGGGGTATGGAAAACATGGTGTAAAAACTTGATCGTCCAACTCACTACGAACCTGTGGAGCGGTAGCCAGGATGCAGTACTCCATTACCCATCCCGACCCAACCAGCAAATACTCCACCTAATGCACTCATTCTCAGCCACGTGGTAGCAGTCAACAACAATAGTCTAGCCACGTCACATGCTGGTAATCCGTGAACCATAAGATAAAATATCAATTCCTCGACGAGAAGACTAGTCGATGTCCATAGCATCATGGCCCGGGGTATCGCGGTCCAGCCTCCTCGTTCGTATTACCAGATTGCGCGACATGGCACTTGAATTCGGGGTTGGGATAACCGGAGTAGCCGCTTGAGGATGTTTTGAGGCCCTTGAGAGCCTTGACCGAGTTGCAGGACTCGGGTGACTTAGATTGCAATAGTTAGTAAAGTTTGACCAGAACAATGCATATTTGAAAGAAACTTACTGAACGTGGTTACGGCGGCGACGACGGCTAACGAGGGTAATATTTTCGTCTGTGGAGGTAATGACTGAGTCCTGGGGGGTTGAGAGAGTAAAGAACTCATTGTTGCTGTCAAAGGTATCCTCTCGGGAGTAGATGTTGTCGGGGAGATCTTCACTGCCGTTCTCCTCAATCCCCTTGAAATTCGTGGTAGAGTTGTCAGGTGGTCCGTCTTGGGTCTCACACTTCTCCACCATAGCCAGTAGTTGCTGAGTGAGTAAGTGACATGCCCCCCATGCTTCTGCATTCTCTTTGACGAAGATATCAGTTACATCCACCATCTTCTTCGTCCATGCCGAGCGCTCCTCTTCAATATTCTTGATGAGGTTGTTCTTGGCGGATAACTCCTGCAGAAGCTTGTCAAACTCGGCTATCATCCTTCTATACAATGACTCTTGGTCATTGTTGAGGAGTTCCAGCAGATCATCGTTGCCTGCTACGAGGATATTGTTCTGCTTCTGCAGGCGATCTATCTTGTCTTGGACTTGAAATTGAGGATTGTAGTTTCCCTGGAATTTCATTTGGACCTTGTCCAGAAAATCATTCAGAAGAGCACACCGAGCCTTTTGCTGAGCATCCTTCTGCATCTTGAAGTCAAGGACCTCCAACTCCAAGCGGGTGTTTTCGGAGGTGAGGTTGGCCAAAGTGGATTCTGCCTCGGCGAGCTGGCGGGCGAGGGAGAGCTCGTTTCCGGTGGGAGTAGGAAGCTCCATGTTGACGAAAATGGGAGTGGTATGAGGAAGAGAGAAAGAAGAGGGTTGTGGGGGTGGAAGTAAGACTGGTGCTAAGAATTAGCAGAGGTTTTCTGGTGGGAGGTTGTGAAGCACCCGGGCTTTCACACGCCCGGGTTCCTTCGTACCACAGTGTCAGGCGGTCGAGTCGGTGTGGGGCGATTAAAAACGCTGTCAACAATAAGAATTAGGAAGCGAACTTTAGATCGTCCAGGATAAATCTGTGATGGGATTGCTATTGGAAATGCTCAATGATTGCGCAAAAAGGTGTCGCTGCAGACGACCTGTTTAACAGGGATGTATGTACATACGAGGGATCAAGTATGAGGAGGCGACGTAACAGTTGCTTTTGGGAAGTGAGGTGGGGTTCCGTGGGGTTGTGGTGTGTGGTGGGAAGGGGGGGCATGGTTGATGCTCTACTCAGTATAGGCATGCTGGAGCTTTCACGTCGACGGGAATGGCCTTAGTTTCGTAGCTGGGAACTGAACAAATGAAGTCCAGGTCCAAGCTCTGGTGAAAAGCTCAACTTCACGTACGTATATATTCTCTTTCCACTATTTGTGCGATACGTCAATTGCATAGTCTTGATTATGGCTCGATAAATATTTGTGTAACCGATGCGGACTACCATGAGAAACATATAAATATCTCTCTAGGAAAGCGGATACTCATTTGTTGTCAAAACCCACCGCAGCCTCGTCTCCATATGGATATGTTTGAAAAGTTGGTTAGGAGGGTGTGGGATGTTGGTATTTAATTGAAACATGTTCATACGGACTTCTGTTCTATATTGTATGGTTTAGTACCAGAAGACACCGTAGGTAGTTACAAGGGCCCATTTGAAAGACGGTTACATAGCCTTATCGCTGGCATCTGGCTTCTAAATGGTCCTGCGGGCTCCTGTCTCCTCATCTATCTCTAACTCCATGCGGTAGTGTTCGAATTCTGCTGCATTTTCAGGATGATAACGCTTGCAGGACTTCCTGCAACAATTTCCAACCAGGAATTTTCGACAGATACCCATTTCGATGTTATTCTTCGATCGGTCCTGTGTGGCCGTGATGCTGGAGATATTAGTCTTTCAACTTCAGATGGCATTGCCAGACAAATACTTACTTGGGGTGGATCCCATGTTTCAAGCCACCCATGGCATTTGAGTGTCGGCATATTTTTCCACCTTCTTGGCAAGTCTGACATGGATGCCTTCGGTCACACTGGAGATGAAGGTAGGCACACCTTCTGCACGGATGGAAAGAATTGCCTTGTGAAACACTGGAGCCCTCTGGGGGCATCAGTTGTATTTGTTTGTGTGTGTGCGCCCGAAAGGCATTGAAGTCGTCCTGGAGAGCGTTTAGTTCGGATTTCGTTGTGGTAATTTCCTTCAATAGCCTATGTTCCCGCGCTTTGCACATTGCTTTCTCGTATTGAAGCTGCTTGATCGTCTCTCCCGCAACCCGACTCTGTTCTATTAGGGCATCTCTTGTTCTTTGTTTCAGCCGGTCCATCTCCCTTTCATGGCATTCATCCTTTATTCTTAGCTCTTCAAGCAAGACCTCCGTAACCGTCAATTTGGATTTCAAGATATCAATTTGAAGCTGTTTATCTTCTTCGGGCTGAGTGAATCCGACGGTGGGGAATCTCCTGCGCAGCTCTTCTATAGTCGGCATGGTGGCACGGTGTGGTAGAGTTTGAACGCGCAGTTGCGCCAAAGGGGAGGCAAAGGCTGAATGCAAATGGACAATCAATGGTGCAGTATGAGTGATTGTAACTAGGGATGTTGCATAAGTAAGTTTCCGGCAGTGTGATGTAGATACCCAGGTGGGGTACCCGCGGGCGCGTGATTGCAGAAGCTCTGTGGCTCTGATCGAAGGTCACGTGTGGTGGCACTCTCACCTTCACCGCTGTAAACGGCGGTGCGCAAGCCGCAAATTCGCTAAGCGGGGTCCGTGCATATTCCTTGGCAGCCCGCGTTGCTCCCAACTATATAAACCCTCCTCCCTCTACACCCCGCTCCTCTTCTTCAACAATCCAACCTCCGCCTGCCACCCTACCTACCACTCGCCCGGCCTTCCCACCCACCTTACTTCCCTACCAGACGACAGATTTCTCCTTCTTCCTGTCTGTCGCCTGGTTTCTTGTCCATACCCCCTCAATCCCTTCAACGTTGTCTCTCATGTTGTCCCTGCCTTCACTCACTTTTTCCTTCCATTTGGTTCTGCCTACGTTATTTGTACCCCGGCCATCATCTTTTACTTTTCACTTCCTCACCTCTCGAGTTGAAATGCTGCAGTTGAGCCAGTGCTCGGGATGGCTTCTCGAAAGGCTGTAGTGCCCGCAAGAATTCATAGACGTCCCTGTGTACTCGCGCGACGTCTATCATCTTCGCGAGTTGGAGTTGTTTTGTGGTCAGAGCCCGGCTCGCACAAGGGGGTTCCATCCGAGTTTAAACGCTTCAGTCTGGCCAGTGCTCGGAGTGGTCCATGACAGGGCTGAAGTTCCCGCAAGAACTCATAGACGTCCCTGTGTACTCGCGCGACGTCTATCATCTTCGCGAGTTGGAGTTGTTTTGTGGTCAGAGCCCGGCTCGCACAAGGGGGTTCCATCCGAGTTTGTGACCACAATGCTAGTGCTCGGACTGGCGGCGGCTTTCATGCAGCTGTTGTGGTAGGCGAAATTGAATCTGGTCGTCCTGCGACTGGCAGATTGCAAGAGGTGGACGGGTGGTAGAAGTCTCGCGCCTCCACGTGGTGCCACCTGGGTAGTCTTCTGACGAGCCAAATGCGAGACACACTTTTTCATTGATCTCTTGTCTAAATGACAGCGGTTGAGGAAGAAGAGCCCCAACAGGCTTTGTACCACATGTGTTCCTAGCTACTGACACACGTCTTTTAGATTGGCGTCAGCCTGGAATAGCATCCTGGCATCGTATCTCTGCCGAATATCCCTCAAGCCTTCTCGCCAGTAGGGACTGTTGCCTACAAACCCATCAATGCTTCTCCCTAGTATCTTCAAATGCCATACACAAGAAGAAAGCTAGCAGCTTGCTCGATGCACTGACGGAGATCCCCAAAGCAACCCAAACCACCAACTCGATCACAGTGATAGCCATGATACTCGTAAACACCAAAGTACCCGCAATATAGTAGATACCCCACGACAGCTGCACCGGCCAATCCTCATCTGCACCCTGAACTGCGGTTATTATGCTTGTTCTCCGCTCCATGGCCTCCTCATTTGCCTCCTTCAACTCAACGTGTCCTCCAACCTTTTGATATTGTTCATCCGCAATCCTGTTCCTTCTCCTCCTTATGGCTGCAAAGCTAGAATGAATCGCTGCTGGAATTAAGGCAACCACATACCACGCGGCTACGGTTCCGGGAAACGGACAGCCCAGCGCACTTCGCTTTGAATAGATCTCATTGATCACCATCGCGGCATAAGATCCAAAGACGCCCAGACTACACACCGCAATCCAGAGCCATACGAATGCCTTCCCCTTTCCGTAGGTGCGACGCGAGATGGCATTGTGTTTTCCATTCTTCCTTCTTGTCTCCGTTCTATCCTCAGTAACCGTCGGCACCAATCCCAACGCCAGCACAAACACTTCCACAAACACATTCAACCTCTTGGTAACATGCACCAGCCTCTGTTCCGGCCACGCCACATCCTTTAGTGTAAGAGGAATCAGACCCATGACCAGTGCGGTGGCGGCGAATTGTTGTTTACGGCTCTCGGATGCGGATTCGAAAAGGCAGTCTGTCGCTATCCAGCAATGTTGTGGGTTTCCGCGGAATTCGGCCCAGTGGAAATATGGCGTGAAGGGTGAGTAGGACATGCGGCCTGCGGTATCGTCGCCCATACACTGGCCATTGTCCATTGCGCCCGCGGACGCGAGGGGGAGGAGGGCGAGGATCGGGAGTAGAGTCATGATGGCGTCGTATAGCAAGGCCGAGAATCGCGACATGGCGAGTGTGGGTTGTGTACAGAGTGCTCCAACGTTGAGTATTAACTGGCGTGCACACGGACGGAGTTTCCTCGTGAGCGATCCTGGAATTTGAATCGCAAGCGGAATTGGTGGTCACAGAGGAGGTTGTGCACAGCATTTATCTATGCAATTTCAGCCTCGTCACAGGATACTACCTAGCGTCAGGCCGTCAGTGTTTTGGCCCCAACCATCTTTATATATGGAAATATTATGCGACATGCGATGATGGAAAACCCGGTCATAGGATGTTCGGCACGTTTGGGGCTGGAAACGGGCACGCACCACAGGAAACCAACAAATAAGAATCCCGGGGTCGATCTTGGGGAGCATCAAGTTGGCATGGCTTCCCTGCATGTGTCGCAATGCATACGCAGTGCCCTGGCTGTAGGGCTGAAAGCATCGGAAGAATCTATGGAGTGGGGGCTTATGAGCAAAACATAATTGTTGGGGGTTGTGGTTTATAACGAATGTGGAGTCTTGTCTCGTGGAATTTGCTGTATGACCAACTTGTGTGGATACATGCTTTAGCGATATCTATGATATTGGGACTTTTGAAGACTTGCAGTTCGAGGTAGGTGTTATCAGAGTGGGGTCTCCAATTGCAGCCTTGGGTTAGCCGCTTGATAGATGTTGCCTAGTAGAGCCGAGTACGGTGGCTTGCCAGTTGAAAAATTTCTCCTTGAGCAGCACTGCACGAGAACAAATGACTCACTGCAAGAGGTAGGTACATTTGTCAGAAATAGGTCGAAGGATGTGAGGGTTGATGAATTCAGGATTTTGGATGAATCAATACGACACAAACGGCAATTGAAGAAAAAGGAATATTCGTAATACGAGTGCAAGCGGCTCAATTTGATTGATAAAGACTGATTACACTATGGGCTCGGGACAACCTTATACGGCTATGGTTTGAATACATCGACATACTTAACTTTTGTCAATATCCAAGACCACAAACGAGGAGAGGAACATATATGTACATGGAAACGAACCAAGTAGCTACGAGACGGGAAAAGAGATACCATAGAGATGAACGTGTTCGCGTAGCTCATACGATCATACATGGACCGAATAACCCCTCCTTAAACCAGTATTCCGTCGTACAGTCACGAGAAGTGTTGAATAAGCCTAATACAACGGCTGCTTAAACGCATCAAAGGTATACATCCAACTATCAATGCTCGTCTGATCATACACACAGTTAGGGCTTGTAGTATTGCTGCTCCACATTGGTCTCAGCGGCCAAGCGCAAATATCCTGCTGCTGTCCGATATTCGCACCCTGTAGAACAGTCCCATTGAGTGTTTTTGGCTCAACGCCGTTTTCGACCCAATCGATCATGGTCTGGAGATTAGACTGGGGAAAGGGACCGTTGGGCTGGAGATTATTGGTTCCGCAATGCGCAGCGCCAGGAATGAGGAAGAGTTTGTACCATGAGCTGAGCGCAGCACTCGATTCGTTGAATGACATGTCGGGGTACATAATCTTGCGGACGGATTCGTGGTAGTGGACCGAGGAGCCTGCGGGAATGGAGTTATCGGATTCGCCGTGGAAGTGGAGGACCTTGCCGCCCTTGGCTTGGTACGGCGTTAGATCCAGGAGCGTGGTCTGAAGGCTGTCCTCGTACATCGTCCACCCTTGTTGCATATAGTCGACGAGCGTATCGTACGTCACATTATTAAGGTTGGGAAGGTTGTCAATATTAAGAAGTTGGAGGAACTTGGCGATGTACTCGCCGCCCATGGAGTTGATGCTGAGTTCAAACTTGCCGGTCACGGTGTTGAAAGTGGTGCCTGCGTCGCCGAAGGTCGCACCAGGCTGATACGATATGTAGGCCCGACGACCTTTGCTGTCGTGAAGACCCTCTGCAATCTTCTTGCAGACAGCAATGGCTTCTGCACTTACGGTGCCATTTTGGGCCGGTGTCGGACCCGCCATTGGGAATTGGCGTTTCCTGCCAGGTGGACCAGAGGAACCGGTGGTTGCAGCGCAAGAGTAGGGTTTTCCAACCATCGAATCAAGGTTGACCTGAAGCTGGCAGAGATCGCTACGGGCGACAACACCGTCAGTCTTGCCATCAAGCGGGTCGCAAAATGCGATAGTCTCGTTTACGATTTTGGCTAGCTCACAGCTGCCGGGGAAGTAGTTCAAAGTTTGTTCCACAACATTGGAGTACGAATGCTGGACTTGCTGTTGCGCGAAGCGAAATGCTGGTGCACCTGGAATAACACCGTCATACTCCTGAGGGAAGCGCTGGACCTGACTCCAGCCCTCTCGGCCTCCCTCGGAGCAGCCTTGGTAATAGGTGTAGAGTTTGCTGTCCGTCCCGTTTTTGCCGTAGAAGGCCTTCGAGAGCGCTTTGCCCATCTTGGTCATCTCAGCGATTCCGTTGTAGCCGAACATGTAGAGAGTCTGATAGTTGATAGTACCATTGGCAAGGAGGAACACTGCGTCCATGTTCGTGGAAAAACTACCGAAGCCGCCATCGGTGATGCCGGACACAGCGCCATACATAACTCCGCCAGGAAGGGACATGGTTCCGCTATTGATGGCGAAGCCACCGCCCCCTGTCGCAAGAAATCGGTTCTTATATGCATCTGGTGAAGGCATCCAGTACTGGAGATGGACCACATCGTTTCGGCCAAAGTGGGTGTAGGCCACGGTCACATTGCAGTAGTTGAACGTGGATGCTGGGAAGAAACCACCCGCTTTCGATGAATAGTTGTAGATCGGGGAAGCCGTAACAGATGACAAGATAGGCGCAAGCCCAAGAATAGTGTTGTTTGCAGGAAGAGACGCCTGTACGTTGGCAGTGGTGCAAACGCTGTCGAGAGTAGCACCTCGCGCAGTGACAGCGATAGCCGCCCCCGCTACTCCATGTTGGAGGCGCATATTCCAGGCAATTGCAAGCACTACAGCAATTAGAAAGAAAAAAGAATGGGCAATGATCGGATGGGTTGTCGATTAGAATGGGGATACGGAACATCTCGAGCGGTAGACGCCCTAATATGCTCTTTCAACGCCCCATGCTCGTAATTGAGAAACAGCTATACTATAGTAGATGAAGTAGATGAAGGCCCTCAAGGTGCGTCACGTTGTACATCAAAACTACGCGTCAACTACATTCCTGCCGAATAGCATGTCCGGCATCACATCGGGTGCTCTCTTCGGCGCCAGAAATTTCCCCGAGGCATGCATTGGTATGCTTCGAAAGCAAAGGCAGGAGCGTTCTCCGGGAAATGGAAGGGCTAAAGCGGTTTTCTATGTACGATGCCGCGCGTTAGCTGTACGAGATCGGAGGCAAATGTGGCATGAAACGGCGTCCACGGCTATGAAACGAGCGTGAGTTATGATTGGTAGTAAGATTCGCTGCCCTGAAACTACCGTACTGTCTGATCATGCACTAAACCGTAATTAAATCGCAAGGCGAAGGCGAACTGGTTCACGGCACACGGATACACTTTTATCCTGTCGATATACATATCCATGCTAGAATACAGCGGTCTGCGTCATCCCCTTCCCTGGTGCAGACATCGTTTCTACAATCGTTGCTTGAAGGCGCATTCATTTCAGGTCATCCCATGACATAAAAACGTTGAGCGGATATTCGCTTGAAGTGCAAAGAAACTATTCATTACATAGGCATCTAGGTAGTCAAGCTTGCCAGTTGTGCGTAGAAGCCGGGAGAGACATTGAAGCACCAGCACAAGAAGCCTTTCGCTCGGTATGAGAAACCCAAGATTCCCTCTGCCCACGCAAAAATACACACGGCCCGAAGCGAATACACTGGCGCACCCATATCAACACTACTCGGATGACAGATGCCAATTTAGATCCCGCAAATCGGGGTCCAGATTGGACTGAGCGCTGCCCCATATACCACATAGAGTAGCGTCAAAACGGCCAATTCAATCACCCTCATCGGCGCTGGAAAGCTCCACCATCTTCTTCCCTCCACCCTGCCCTACCCTCGCAATTGTAGCCGTCTATCCAGCCCACTTGAGCGCATTCTCATGCACGCCAATGAATTCCATCCACATCTTCTTCCCATCAACCACCTCAGTTGGCTTCCCCTTCAACAACAGGTTCAAATCCATCCTCAGATGCAAGTACCCATTTCCCATGAAGATGACATCCATCTCATATCCCTCATGCGCAGTCTTAATTGTAGTCGTCCGAAGGCTAGCGTGCGGGGGCGACGCAAATGTCAGCACCGAATACTCCACTGGCCGCGGTGGAATACTCAATCGAGCCGTATACGAATTCTTCGCCTTGAACCCCAAGATGGAGGAAATGGTCAGCGTGCGCTCTCCATACCCGTATCGGTCGAAATGATGCTCGGCATACTTGGGGCAGTACAGTGTCCAGATGCCGTCGAGACGACCCACCGGGACGGGAACCCGGGCGCGAACTGCCATCATAATAAATTCTTCGGCTTTGTTGGCGCAGTTGTCGGCATCTTCGAGAGCGTAGGGATCGCCGCTTGCGTTCTTGTCGAGCAATGCAGCTATGCTTATACTCTCTTCACGACCGAGGCGAACAATTTGCTCTTTCTTGGTGTTGCAACCTGTGGCCTGGCCGAGACAGGGCATGGGATCTGTTGAATCGTTTTCCACGTGCCAGTCCAGGTAGGAGTTGAGGTATACCATCTCTTGCGTGAAGTTGACCCCTTTTTGAAGACTGTAGAAAGTCTCATCGAAAGGGCCTTGCTGAGCCTCCTTGTGTTGCTCGCCGGCCTTCTTCTCATGCCTAGATGGGGGGAGTATGGAGTCTGTAGCGGTGGAGGCACTAGTTCTCGTCATGGTGCTGAATGCTGAGATGATGGAGGACTGTCTCTTCATTTTAGGCTTTGGCCCATCCGAGAGAGGTTGAATAAGGTGCTCAAGGTTTTTCGGAGTCAGGGAAACGGTAACGGGAGGCTGTGGCCGACGACGCGTGATGGTAGCGGGCGCTGAAGCTGGGGTTTGGACAGCATTGCCTGTTGTTGGCTCTGGGATGGATTTGCCTCCATCTTTCGTGGGCTCTGGAACGTGTGTTTTGGGCACGAGAGCATGGAGCTTTGAAGCCGGGATTCCTGGCTTGGTCCGCGCAACCCTAGCTTTAGAGGGAGAGGAGTGCGGGGGCGTCTCTGGGACCAGTACTTGGCCGTCGCGCAGAGCTTCCCGGACTCTCTTCTGCTGAGAACCACGAATGACTCCAAATGGGGTACCCACAGGTGGAGGCGGAAAGACAAGGGAGGGGTCCTGGAACACGCTGTCTCCGACTCTCTCCGAAGAACCTTCATTGACAGCTCTCTTGATCCGTGCGTCAAAGCCTGCGACATCTTTTTGCTTGGGTTTTATCTTCCTTCGAATCTCGTCGTCGAGCTGTTTTGCGGGGTGATTCGGCTGTGGAACTTGTTTGGCTGATGGGTTCATGCTGCCACTCGCCTTTCGCTTTTTGCTCTTCTTCTCGTTGCTTCTCCCTGCCTTTGCCTCATTAACCTTCGCCGCAACACATTCTCCGTTGGAATTCATCGCCCTCTTCCCCTTCTTTCCCGGCGTCGAGTGGGTGTTTGCTGCCTTGTCCCTGACACTCTCTCCGTTGCTTGTCGGCTTCTTTTTCACAGCAGTCTTCTTCACGGGAGACTGTTGAACATTTTCAAGAAACTCGGCACCCATGTCACCCATGACAGCCTCGAGATCCTTGAATATATCGCCTCCCATGTTGAAGTCGCTGTGGTCGTTCGTCAAGTTCGGGTGCAACGGTTGAGCTTCTGCGATGGTACTGTTCCGCTTTCGCTTTTGCGGCGAAGAAAGAGATGGGTATGTGCTATTTGTGGTGTCGCCCTCCTTCTTGTTCTTTGGGGTAGTCCGAACTGCACTGGTGCCGGTTGACAGAGCGCCAGACTCCTTGGGCCTACCGGGACCTCGCTTCGGCGATTGGGCAAGAGGAACAGCGGTGGCATTTTGCTCCAGCTCCGTGTTAGCCATGGCGTCATTGATGTTCTCTGTGCTGTTCCTGTTCTTTTTCTTTGATCTCTTTCGATTTCTTGTCTTCACACCGTTATCGCTACGAATGGAGTCCCGTCTATGATCGTCCTTCCTATGCTTCTCCTTCTTGACCCTCTTACCTGAAGCCGGAGTCTCCAGGCTGGCTAGCTCTGGCGTAGGTGTTGGTGTGCTGGTATCCACTGCGTAATCCGCAGTGTTGAACACTGGAGCAGGCCTTTGCCCACTCGAAAGATGGTGCCTTGGGATGGAATAGAGACCGAATGAAGGCATGTTTGCTACCTGGTATATCTTATATGCACGAGATTTACAAACTGCTAAACGGCCCCGATTTGTCGATGTGCACAGCGGTAAGTGACGCGGGCGTACAGAGGGACCTCCGCGATTTTGAGAACTGGACCGGAAGGCCTCTTGCGCACTGCAGGCGGGCTATCGACTGGTAGATTGGTCAACGTAGTCTTAGATCTACAATTGGCGGGTTGAGTTTACCTGATATGCGACTTGTGTACGAAGAGAGTAGAGAGGGACTTCAGAGCTGCATCAGACTGACGTGTTAATGTTCAAAGACGCGTCACGAAAAGACGATAAACCAAAACAAACAAAGTAAACCGTGTGGCGGGACGCCTGGTGCCTGGGACGTGAAAGCGCTGCAGGTGGCCGGCAGCGCGCATTCTCGCACGTGATTCGCAACCTTCACCGGCACCGGCCGTCCTGATTCGTGCTAGTGCATGAGGAATGGCAGGCTCTTGGGAGAGAGCTTGGCCTGGCTCCCATTGTTGTTGCTGGCACGCACCTCGAACCACCCACCGACCTTCGCCTTACGGTTGTGGGAACTGGCAGTGACACGCCATATCCGCGGACAAGATGCCCTCCCCATTGACTCCGCTCAGTCCCGGCAAAGCCACCAGCCAAATGCCTTCCTACTTGGGTCCGCTTGGCCCCGCCAAAGCTGCCGACAAGATGCCCTTCTCGCTGACCCCGCTCACTGCGACCAAGCCCTCCATCGAGAAGATCAAGCCCGACCCAAAGGTCGAGTCTGAGCAGACTCCGATGGTCAAGAACCCCCTCTTCTTTGCCCTTCGAGAGCCCAACACCTCTGCGATCGATCAAGAAGCTGACCTCCTCAAAGCTTTCCGCAAGAGCACCTTCGACGACCCTTTCACCGCACGCATGAAGCGCGCCAACCCGCTCAAGATGGACGATGGCAGTGACAGCGAGATGGAGGATCTCGATATCTGCGCGCCTAGAGCCTTGGATTCTGATTCGGAGAAGCAGGTGCAGGGAAGGGAGGAGTTCCCGGAGAGCGCTACCAAGCCGGTAAGTAAATCTTCTGACGGCTATGCGAAATGCGAAGCAGTATGTAAAGGTACTAATATAATACTCACAGAACCCCAACATGATGCAAGCTATCAGGGCGTTGTCCGGTATTGCTGCAAAACGAGAGGCTGGAGCTGATCGCAAGTTCCTCGAGAGCCGAAAGAAACTGGAGAGGCAGGCCAAAGCAAACGGAGTTTCTGTCTCCCAGCAAGAGAGGGGCCAGGCGTATAAGAAGCGGAGGAAGGATATGGCGAAGAGACGGAAACAGAGAAAGAGGTTGACTAGGGAGGCGAGGATCCAGGAAATAGAGCTGGCCGGATCCAAGAATAACATTTTCCGCTAGCATGTGAAGGCTGCTAAGCTCAGGTACGATGCCTCTCAGACGGGCGGGGGCTAGAGTCTGCGAACGGAGCTGGTGAGGTGGTCGAGCAGGAGAGATACTCGAGACCGAGCCGCCAATCGTTTGAGCACACTGGCTCGCACTTTAGGAATGGGAGTGGATGTACCGGGCGTTAGTGGAATCGCTCATGGAGGAATGGTATGGTGGTAATGGGAGAAGATGGTATATGCAGAAAGTGTCTTCGAGATCTAGGCACAGTGTTCAATGTCACAAAATATAATCAGAGGCAGAGAACCATGACACTGACAGATCTTTTTCACGGTGCAGGCTTTAAATCAGATCAATTGCATATGTGCTACGAAATTCTGTTCAGCATCCTGCCGAAATGGCTCCCGAGTCGACCTCAAGGCACCTTTTTAAGTAACACGAGAGCTTTCAATCCCTAATGATGCCTTGTCTTCCACCCATGCATCCCACGTCAGCCAAGTCAGACTATCCAGTTTTCTAGTAGTAGCCCGGAGCCTGTCGACCCTGCCGCTCCCGTCGACACGCAACGTCCCTCTCAGCCTCCAGCTGTCGCACCCTCAATGCCAGGCTGTTGTTTTCCCCATTGAGTTCGGTAATCTTCGCCTGCGCCTCCTTCAGCTCATTCTTCACCTTCAACAGCCTCGTCTCCGGCACCATCTTGACCTTGGGCTCGACCCTGAGGTTGTGCATCTCCTCATATGTCGGCTGTGGTGTCGACTCCGCCGAAGCCTCCATCTGATCCAGTCCCAGTGCAACCGGATTCTCAGGACCGTACTGAATAACTTCACCGATCGCGAGCTTCAGCTCATCGAGACACACGCGCATCTTCTCCGGGATGCCTTTGTTGGGGCTGGCTGCCGCAAGAAGCCTGCAGAAAGTGCGCTCCAGATTCTGGATCTCGCGGTATGGAGCGATGGGGTCGTTGGAGGTTTGCGCTTTCTGGAAGGCGATGCGCATGAGACCGAACATTTGGCAACAGCGCTTATATTCGGGCTTGTCGGCGCGGTTTCCAGGTGGGAGAACGGTATGGATGTCGTTGAGGATGGCTTCGATGCCGGCGCGGCCGGTGCGGTGAGGAAGAGCCGACATTATGGTGGTAGGCACCGGTGGGGAGTTGAGAGTGTGTGGGGAAATTGTGAGTCTGGAGAACTCGACGTTCATTGTGGAGATATAGCGATGGTCTGGTAACTGAGGCTGTTTGTCTCTGGTTGTGGTGCCCTTCTTAATTGTGGTTGCTCGGAGTAGAAGGCAGAAGTGAAAGGCCTCGTCGAGGTCAGGAGTTGCTTATTTAAACGGGGGGGGGAAGGGATTTGTATTTTTTCTAGAGGAGATGCTGATGTTCTATCGTGGTGATACTGAGATCATTGGCGCAATAGAGCGGCCAGAAAAGCGCATGAGCATTTCAGATTTCCCTCGACCCCACCCTGTCTATCAACACTTGAGATCTTACGAGACTCGAACAGCAACTTACCGAGATGTCCGGCTCTGAAATAGGCTGACCTTAGAGTTTTTTTTACAATACAACAGTGATATGACAGTCATTCGTATGTATTAATGTGTCGTGAATATGCCACATGGAGCAGCTATTATTTTTAAAACTATTATTCAGGCTGAAGGAGATCTAGGGACTTATCACGGTCTTGACATTCGACGCAATTTTATGATGATTTCGAAAATTTACACGATCTTAACACAACCCTTGCAAGACCTTGACAGGCAGCGCCATAGTATTAGTATTCTTGGTCTTAGCTTTGCTCAAATAGTCTGCCACACCGGAGTTGATACTTCCTCGTGTTCAGCGACTCAAGCATCATCGTTCTAGGGAAAGCCACGCCTAAAACGTAAAGGAAATCTGATTACGGTACATCGGCAATACGTATAAGGGCCAGATAGATTCCAGTATAGATATGTAGGGATGAGATTAGGTCATTGGGCTGACAGCCGCTGAAGAAATGGTGTGGTGTATCAATACAAGAAGAAGGTGGAAATTCCGCATACGAATGGAAGAGATGAAATGTTGTCCAATATCTTCCTAGATACTATTGCTGCTGTGCCAGAAACTACCTTGGTATGGATGTATTTTGTCACTCGTGAACTTGAACGCAGCAAACCGCCTAAGCAGTCGGCGAACACGATTATGTCAGGCCATGTTAGCATTGGAGATACAATCGTTGAGAATTTTTGGACCGGATCTCCAGGGTATCTGTGAAGTTGAAACTAGTTTACACAATGCCATAGACACTCCATGTCGCAACCCTAGCAGTTGGCAGAAGGTTTCTCCCGCACTCTCCATTGTAGTCCCGACTCGCATAAACAATGTAGAGCCCGCGTCCTAGACAGGTGTTCGATCACCCAGGATGATGGAAATCGGCCAATGGAACAGTCTAGTTCCCAAGGTTCATCCGTGCCGCAAAGTCCTCCACCATTGCTTCCCAGTTGAAGTCGGCCATCTGCTGCTGAGGAATGGGCCTGCTGTTGTTTGCTCCTGAATTGGCAAGAGCGCTCTGTCCATCCCTGTTCATCCCATTAAGATCCCCACAGCCAGTCGCCGCCTGTTCACCCGTCCCGGCCTTCGACTTTTGACATACACCTTCCCCGCCTTTCTTGTTCCTCTCCCTCCTTTGGAGCTTCTTCTCACGCTTCTTCAGTCTCTGTTCCCTGCACAGCGCCGACCAAAAGTGGGCATCGGCATCCTCGGGCACCTTGATTTCCCCGGCGGCAGCCTTTCCCTTCAACCTTTTGATATCGCGGTTGTCTTTCTGCCTCTCTACCATCCGCGCATGATCAATCTTCGGTTGAGTCCATGTAGTCTCCATGGCGGCGTGGACGTCGTGACGAGTGGGAGTTTGTTGACCGCCTGACTCGACGTAGAGAACTGCTGCGACGAACCACCAGTTTCCCATGCGTTTACTGCCTTTGGGAGGAGCATCGGCAAATTGGCCGGACTTTGCGAGCTCCTTCAGCTCCTGCATGGCGACAAGGATCGGGCTGCTTGGGTTCTTGACTTTGGGTCGTCGAGATTTGGCAGGCCGCGAGGTATGGCGTTGCTTAAGCTGGGGCTGGGCTTCCTTTGCGGTGGGGTGGGGGTTTGTGAGTGATGAGCCTTCGCGTGCTGCAGCACGGAGTTGTCGATGCCGCGCTTTCTTGACCTTCTTGCGACGCGGTTGGCTTGGGAGACCTGCTTCGGCCATGATTTCTGTCTGAAGCTCAGCAAAAGATAGATTCAGAAGAGGGGTGAGGTGCGCACCATCGCAGGGCTCGTTTGCCATGATGACGGTGTCTGAGTAGGCTCGTTCTGTGGGGTGGGGGAAAGAGTGTCGAAAAACAACTGGTGGGGGATTTATAGAAGAGAAAGACGCGCTAGTGTCCGGTATTCTGCAAACACCCGTGCTGTGAGATCGCGGGTACGGACGCCGCTTTCACGGAAGCTTCCAAGTGAGCCCGCCGTCACTGCGGCTTGGCGAAGTGATATTAAATTTGATGAAACATGATACGCCCCTCGGTCTGATATAGGTAAATGACAGGTATGATGATGACTTTGGTTAGCAGTGCCTGTTTCTGATGTTAGGATAAGTAACAGTTTGTGGGGGTGGCCAATAGTGCGGAGCATCTAATAACTGCCTATGGGAAGATGGGTGAAGTTTCGGGTTTGCGACGTTGCTCCCAAGCAGGAATAAATTTGGGCAAGTGTCAGATTACAAACCTCCAACCTTGTTAGGCGCTCACGGCTGTTGTCAAACTTGTTAGGCGCTCATGGCGGTTGCTACTACCTAGATATCTTGTTTATACTCTGGTTGACAGCAACGGTCACGTGTGAGTTGATATCCGGATCTGTCAAAGCATACAGAGTGTACCGCTCGCCTGGATACATGTGGGCTACGAGTATTAGTGCGGACGCCTACTTTCCTGTCTCCAATTTAGGCCGCCATCAGGCATCCCAGCGCTTGGTAATCCATGTGGCGCATCAGCTCATGTATAAAGGCATCTATTCTCGCCCAAATCTCACACAATCTCTGTTTAAAGACTTCTTGCAGTATACCAAGCGAAATCACCGCTGAAACTCAAGATGAAAACAGGCGGGAGTCCATCGCCGGAAACTGTTGCAGACGATTCGAAACAACGGATCATGGTTTGTGTTCGACCTTGCTTAGAGAGCTCAGTTGTATCAAACAAGCAGCTTCCTAGCTTTAGCCTCCCACTGGACTGGAAGGACAAAGCCGGAGATGAGCCATTTCCAATTGCGGTTTATGACTAGTATCACGACTGCGTTCCTTTTCGCGAGCGGTACATGATCGTCTTTATCAGGTAAATTACAGATAAACATGAATGGAGTTGTAAAGTCCATGGTGAGTGTATTGCAGCATAATGGAAAACAGAAGCATTCGAAATGAACTGGGAGAGTGTGGGAATCGAGTTCGGGGATATGAGCGAGGCAATGTTTGGCTGCTACGGCAGTATTATTTCTGTTATGTTAAAAGCAGCTGTTAAACCCTTGGAGGTAATACCAGAAGTCCAGAAAGACTGGGATCCTGGTTCCAATGGGCAGGTCCTTGATCTAGTCCATCTTCCCCAATATACGACCGTACTGGCAGTCCCTAGTACTCCGCAATCGATATCGATAACTGTTTGAAGCACATCGGCGATGGCGGGAAAGGGAAGGTTACATGGGGGCTAAGGAACGAATCCCTTCCTCCTAGTATATGGTCTCAACGCTTCCAGTAGTTGCCGTGTGAGGCAACATTCCCTGATGGGGAGAATGCAGCCATCAGCTCCTATATCAACAACCTCCATCCAATCGATCGCAGCGATGTGTACTAAGCCATCGAGAAATTTATAACCAAGACTATTCCTCTCTGGAATGTGATATATCGTTCTCGTTAGCATAACCCGAGTAAGGCAGCTGGGAGAGTAGAATGGGACAACGCGGAATCCTACATACCAAAAGTTTTCTCAGATTATGGGCCAGTCGGCTCTGATTAAGATGAGAATAGTAGTGGTGACGAAAGACAAGAGAAAGTGGTTTCAGGAAAACCGCACCTTTGGTGAGATCAGACCCGGGACCCTTTACAACACATCACCTCAACGAAGCGGAATACGAGAACAAATAGCGCTTACTTGATAACCGAGAGAAGAATCTGCAAGTCATCGCCAAATTCGCAAATGTCCATCTCACTCCTGAACAGCCCGACTACGACGGAGGATTGGGGCACATTGAAGGGCAACTAAATGAACACATCTGCTCTACAGCACTCTACTACTAAAATGACGACAACATTGTTGATTCTCATCTTGCTTTCCGCACTTGTGTTGTGGGCAAAACAAGGGAGGAGAAGGTCTCATACGAGCAACAGCATTGGGAAGGTGCAACCGCATTTATGGTGTTAAAAATTAAAAACTTTGGGTGCAAAAACTCGGCGTAGTTATGATGCGCGCAGACCGTTGCGTTGCATTCCTCAACGGTTTCTAGCACCGCGTTGGCAACTTCAAACTCCAGAATCCTACGAAATCAGATCACCGAAAGATTCTCGCGCTGTTTTTGGTCAATCCACCAATCCCCTTTTCTTGGCGACCAGTCTGTTTCTTTTGTTGCTTGGCCTGTTGAGTGTCACTTCGATCCAGGGGCGCAGAGGGGATTCTGTCACGCCTAAGCAGGTTATACACGACAAGGTAGGCACACGGTAAACCTGATGATGGCTCGTGTCGAGTTGCTGCCGTAGTATATATCGAGTGGGTGTATCTAGATCAATCAATCAACCCAATTTCCACCCCATATCATTAATATATTGCTGCCGTGCCAGATTTCCTGATTGCACCGATCCAAGGCCCGTCTCCTTCATCTTCGCTGCCGATATTTGAGCTGTGAGGCATGGCTGGTAGAAGGCTCGTATCATGTGATTCACATTGGACTTTTCACAACTGCACGCTGTTCGCCTGGCCAATTTCAAAGAGTGTCCAAGGGATTAACGTAAAGAATGAGCCTCAACGAGAATCCATCAACTGCTCTCACTCCCACGCCGGTGGACCCAGGTATATAAATATCTTGGAAACAACCACAACCATCCTCAAGCACCCTTCACCAGCCTCCCTCTTGTAAAAGCTGTCGTTACAACCCGCCGCGGTAAATGCATCTGCCCCCCCCTCTACTGCTACACATTTACCGGCCTTCGCAACCACTTTTTGTATATCATCCTGATAGTGCATACCGGCAATGGCGTCCTCGTTCTCTGACGCTGTGGTGTTACTTTAGCAGCAAATTCGGGCGCTGGAGCTCGAGAATCTCACGAATCTAGATTGAGAAGACAGCCAGATAAAGGCTCTTATTCGAGCAAAAGACCGATTCCAACAACAGCAACAAGAGAGATTCGAGGCAGCTTTCAAAGAATTATCCGCCAGAATACGAGTTACGGGAGCAGCTTATTAATGCAGGGCGCGACACTGCGCTAGCAAGAGTTGCAGAATTGGAAACACGAGAAATGTTCACCAAGGAGGCATCAATTGAGCGATTTTGCAGCCGCGCCCTCCAGGATGCTTGTGCCAAGTTAGGGGAGCAGGGATTACAAGAAATGCGGAAGAATCACATGTTGGAATTGGAAAACGACAACCTGAAGAAGCTGATGCAGGTCTATCAAGATGACAGTACGGAAAACATGGCGAAAGTCACCGTTGAGCAAAAGATCAATGCCCGCCTTAGTGACCGCACCACCGACCTAGCGTTAGCTCAAATCATGGTGAACCAGATGCGGAGGCTGGAGGTAGACCACCATGGCCTTTTCAGTATACATATCAATCCTAGTACTTGGGCTGGTCCGACTGCAAATACCTATAACAGTCTAAATTTGAAGTATGGCAGTATTGGCACGTTCTCCGGCCCCTCCAACTCTAGTAACCTCCCCTCCAAGTAAATATCTTATGTTCGCCTTCTCGCAAGAACCAAGCTCACGAATCACAGTGTCATCCAACACATCCTATCAGCCGTCCCCAACATCGATCCCAATGCGCAAGATAACAACGTGAGGGGGAAGGCAGTCTCGAAGCCAAACATCTGGTCAGCAAACAAATATGAAGAATCTGACACCGAAAGCAAGCTCGAGGATGAAGTTTGAGCTGGAGTGAATTCTCTTCACAATACAGCTCATCAGGTACAGTTTATAATGTTTCGAGATCAGGTTCACAACAATTAGAGATAGCTATGAGAAGGAGATGGAAGCGGTCCAGGCTGGTTACCAGACGGCGTTGATTTAGTTGGTAGATATGAAATTCAACGAATACACCAAGGTTAGAACTGCCTGCTAAACCACAAGTTAGGCTAACTTGAAAAGTGAGAAGGTTTAGGCTGTGTGAAAAGTTTGAAATAAATGATACAACACGAAGACCCGATTTCTTCATAGTCGTGTCGTATGTTCAAATCAAGTGAACTGACCGCGAGGTATCCGTCTCTGCGCAACATAACTCCATCTGAACCAGTACTACATTTTCACAGTCATCCTCCACACTCCTGCGTATATCCCTTCTTTTCATGACAACCATTGACAAAGTCCAGAGAGCTAGACGGTCATTCATCCTTTGTCTACACTCCGCAGGACTCTATTAGATCTTCGCCGACTCCTCTTCTAAACTCCCCATGCAACATCCCAGATACCATCATTTCCGGCAACCACACTTTCATACAGCCATGTCCGAGGGATATGAACTTAGCGATGTACCGAGTGGTAGGGTGCTCATTGTCGAGGACCAGAGTACTGAAAAGGTGGGAAGTCGCAAATGTGGGAATTGGGAGCATATATATTTGAAACTCTACTCCTCCTCATGAAATTGGAGCTTAAACAGAGTTTGGGACATGATTGTCGGTGTTGACATGCAGCGTATCGGGCGTGAAGACTAGTTTCAGTTCGGGCCAAGTGGAGAGTTTAGATACGCGGTAGAGGTCAATCGAATGGAGATTCCATGACCCTTCTTTGGCGTCTGTGATGGGCGGTTTAGTGAATGTACCGTCATCTACCTCGTCTTTGTTCAGTTTTGCGTTATCCCGATACGCGACATCGACATCGTCGTCCTTCGATGACGAACCCGTGCTGGAATCGATCAACCCATTCGAGGGCGTCAATGCCGGATCCGAGCCGAAATCTCCGCCATCACTGAATCCCATCAAGGTACTACTATCACTACTATCATCCGCCGACGTCATTTTGTTTCCCTCTCAACCCACCGCTCCATCGCTCCTCTCCATTTCTTCTCCCATTGGTTCCCAAGGCTTCTCGCTAAGGGGCCCAATCCCAACTGAAGCCTATCGACTGCTTCAATGGAAAACCCGCCCGCATTCAAGGACCTAGGGTTCTTGTTGCTCATGGCGAGAGGCGGTCGCTGATGTTTTTTTTTGTTAGTGACGGCGATGGTGGTATTGTTGGCGATGGTGAGCGGGTGTTGTCTGGATAAGGTTTGGACGTGAGGACGTGATTGTGGAAGTCGCGAAGGAGGTGTTGGCTACCTTCACTGTTGTGTAAACTCTAGCGCCTTGGCAGGAGACACCACCACTCACGACTGCCCCGGCATGCCACGGTGTTGGACGAGAGGTCGTACGGGTGGCTTCACCATTCGTCACACCGTGTTTCGGAGCGGTTCAAGTGGATAGCTTTCGCACTGTCGATATTGGGGTCACATTGCTACAGACAAGCCTGCTAGGTGAACTGGCATTCACTTTCGCTGATTTTGGCTCATCTCAATTGAGCGTAATACCGGTTAGACTAAACCGACGCGCTTCCCACCAATAAACTCTTCCCAGTTGCAGCTATCGAGTATTAGCTGTCGCACGTTTCAGTTCCGTGACATGACCGATAATCCCCACTTTCTCTTCTTCACTCAGCGTGATGCCAAACCACTGCCTGAGCGCCGCGACTCTCTCCACCTCGGTAGTACACTCCTGCACAATCACTGTCTTGCCGCCAAGGTTCTCCTTAACCGTCCCATTCAGCATCATCCTCTTCCCATAAATGACCTCATCCTCACCTTCCAGCTTCTTCCGCAGAAACTTGACCGCAATGACATTATATGTCTGATGCGCCTCAGGACTGCTTCCCGTAAACCAATTCATGATTTTGAAGTCCGCTTCCATGAATTCGAAATCAGGGAAAGCGTAGAAAGAGTTCCAAGGTAAATGCTCGCCGTTCCGATATTGATAGATCCACAACTGTGTATCTTCCACGCGATGTGTCTGGGAAGGAATATGGTCACGAACAAGTTGAATCTCCTGCGTCCCTAGATTCTTGACCGGAGAGTTAGGAATCAGCGGGATTGGCCTCGTGGCGCCATCGCCGCCAAAGCCCACATCCACCATATATTTTTGACCATCGATGGTGACGATATTCACAATATGAACCCTAAGGTAGTTAGTGCGAATAAGGTTTAGCGTTGGTAGAGATGCATACCATCCCACATAGTCACCACCCGGAACCCCATTCTCTCTTAGCCGTATCCGCACCCCTGCCGTATACACTAAAAACCCCAAGCCTCGCAAAATGTGGTTGAAGAAGATGCTATTTTCCATACAATATCCTCCTCGCCCGCGGTTATTCTCTACAATCTTCCGGTAAAGATCCTGAGGGTCGAGCGAGTTTCTATGCGTCGCATTGTAGTGCAACGATAGATTTTCGTAGGGCAGAGTGGATATGGTATGGATGTGGAGGGCTTTCAGGAAGGCGGCGTCGCGAGGTGGATTGGCAGATAGATGGTATTTGGGAGGGATTTCGATGTGAGAGAGATAAGCGGATATTTGCGATTGTGTGTATGCGGATGCCATTGTTGGCTCAAATCTGGGAGTAAGATGTGGATTCAATGCTCGCTGAGCTCTGGTTCCCGAGGGCAAATATAAGGGAGCTTGAAAGCAGAAAATTGCGGTTGTGACTCGCTTCAATTGCGTGCTCAACTGAGTCACCAATAGAAATAATTGCAGGAATTTGGTCTGCAAGTTCCGGGTGGATAGAGAGATGCGATCGCAACTGAAAGAGAAGATAATAAGTCTCTCTGCTCATTTTGGAAAACCACGGTATAAATATGATCATCCTAATTCGAATTGTGGTTTTCAAGTCCGAAGCGGAGTTCGCGGCTTTGGCCCAAATTGGGCGCTTCATTGCGTTAGCGCTTTCCGTAGCCTAACATTTGGGTAAGTAGCTACGAGCCAAAGCAGTAGCAGCGAATTGAAGAAACGCATCGGACTTGCCTTGCCCAGGTAGAATATGTACATGGCATTTGGTAGTCTTGATCGATGGGAACCTAGCACGCAGTCTGGCAAGAATCGGAGAGATCAATCATCGCAAGGGATGAAGTAAAGCCGCAATCAACCTCCACAACCTTAGCGAGCAACGAAAATTCCGACATGCTTGGCCCCCCTTACGCTTATCGCCGCGCTTTCCATTGTGGCCGATTCACTAAGCGAGTCGTGTGCCCATGTGGAATCTCTCGCCGTCATACTCATCGTCCCGGACGCCTCTTCTCCATCTGGCGAGGACGGGCGGTTGGGAGGCGCGAAGAACCAGATGAGGAAGTCAGGAGGTTGCTTATTTTCAGTCGCCTTTTGCTGGCAGTGTGATGGCCTGCGAATGAGGTAGCTGGCACACACAGCGGGGGACGAGCCCTTGCTTCAGATCACCTCAACCTGGGAATTTGTAGGGCAAAGTCGCATGGGTTGGAGCGTTGGCATTCTTGAATACCGTCGCGAGTGTGGATTGTTTGACGATTGCACATTGGGTGGGCGAGGGGTGGACATGCATCAACAGGGATAGATAGATTCGTAGGTGGAAGACAGATCCTTTCTTGGAGCCTTTTCAGGGTAACAACCATCGGTGAAGAGGCATCTGAGAAGTCCAACTTGGAGAAAGTGGTGGCGGCCGTAGAGGAATGAAATGTGCCAGCAAACGGCGTGAAGGAGCATCTGAAGCTCGACCAAGGCTATCGAGATATCCAAGATCAAGGGGTAGCCCACAAAGAGGAGAGATGAACAAATGGCTCCGTCTTGGAGATACAAATTGCGGGACAGACGGGGCCGAGAATGGAAGCGGAGAAGGAGTCCGGCGTGTCTGCTGAGAAGACAATGACGGTACGAAAGAACCGAAGAGCAACATGACACGCTACAAATGCCAACAACCTATCCTGGATATTAAACGCCGACTCTTAGAAAGCAAAAATGTGTCCCTCGAAGGGGAGTGGTAGGAAAGAGGAACCGCAATAGCGGGCAACAACACAGCCGTGGGTTGGTGACTGTCGGGCCGTCATCCAGAATAGCCGCGTCCGTAGGAGTATTGTGTCTGTTGCGGTGGGGGCGGGGGTGAGGATGAGGTGAGGGCCTTGTAGGCAATCTCAGCGGCCTCCTCTCGGGACTGCTCGAGGTAGCGGTAGTCGCGCCAGAAGTTGGCACGGTATTCGCGGTTGTAGACGACCACGGCACTGCACCATGCTGTGCGGTTACCTGAGAGGTGTCAGACATTCGTTCGGCATGCCCTGGAGATGTCGTAGAATGGGCGAGGACGGAAAGGGGAGAGAGCAAGTCCGGTGCACTAACCGCGAGGGTCGGAGTAGTCTAGCCATCGCGGTTGCTCGATCTCGTTGCGCACACAGTATGCTAGGGAGCCCCGGTCAGCCTCCGGGCAGTCACGGCCGCACACGACGTACATTGGAGCTTCTGTGTGAAGGACTCGGGCCGGTTCTGTGCCATTGTAGGAGCTCAGCCGGAGTCGATTCGAACAGTCTCGGTGGACAATGACGTCGTCGGAGGGCGCAGCGAGTGGGCCGGCGTCAGCGTGAAGGGCAGTCTGCGGGTGAGCGGCGCTGTCGAGTCTGGGTTGCGAAGATATAGAATCCAGGAACCCGCATTTACAGCAATCACTGGGCCAGCAGTGCAGTACCGAAGGGGATGAAGAGCCGCCACATGGCCGGCAAAGTTGGAGGGTCTAATTGTGGCAAATGCATTGCTATGTAGATGCAATGTCCTGGGGGG
>ML977630.1:27199-78296 GCA_010015725.1 Amniculicola lignicola CBS 123094 | reverse complement strand
CGCTGCGCTGGTCGATGACAAAGGAGGGGCTCCCGTCCATGATTCGCCGCCCGGCGAGGGACATGGAGAAGGAGGGCGCCGTGCAGCAGCGGGAAGGCAAAAGGAAAGGACGGGCGCAGGATCAAATTTTTCCCTTATGTCGCACTGTAGCTCCCAGCGGCGCGGTTCGTGGGCCAGCAACACCTATCAGGCACGCAGAAGGGACGAGCAGAGTGGATCCCGGAGGACTAGAGACGGCTAGTTTTGCGTTGTTGCGTATGCGCTGGCAGAAGCAAGAGGTCGAGGGTCGGGGCTAATAAAGAGCCAGCAGCAGATGCCATGCCAGATGTCTTGCGTTCATTGCCTACAGCCGGTCGACGCCATTGGCACTGCGCTCGGGCCGAGCAACCACGACCCGTGCCGCTTCCGCTCGGTCAATCGGCGCATGCTCCAGCGCGTCATCGGAACCGCGCTTGGAGGGCACCCCGCGAGCGCAGAGGGCGGATGGGGAACCAGGCCATCGGGCAGCACGGGCAGCACGGGGGAGCACGAGCAGCAGCACCAGCAGCACCCCCCAGGGCACCCTCCAGGAGACAGCTGGCACACACTCCGGTGCAGCGGGCCCATGCACTCCTGCCCCGTTTACGTGTCGTGACGCGAGCCCGGGCGCAATGGCACTCCTTTGCCCCGCTGTCGTCGGGCTCTGACGTGCAGCAGCGGCCGGCTTCCGTCGTCTGCCCTCCCGGCATTAGTGCTAGGGCCACCAGTTCGGCCCTGGGAATTGCGAGGCGTGTCTGTGTGTGTGTGTGTGTGTGTGTCTGCGTCTGTGTCTGCGTCTGTGTCTGCGTCTGTGTCTGTGTCTGTGTCTGTGTCTGTGTCTGTGTCTATGTGTGTGTGTGACGTGGGAGAGACTAGACAGCACGCTCGCGTCTGGAGATGCCGCCGGCCACACACAACCCAGCTGCCGGCCGCGCAAAGTGGAGTCATTTCGACGGCACCTCTTTGCTGTCGTCGATGTGTTGTCCGCCGAACGATGCCAGGGGTGGAGGCCGGCGGGGACCTGGATGTGACGTGTCCTGCGTGTGCAGTATGGTGAGGCGCGAAGCGAGATCACGTGCGCCCGGTCCGCCTGGCGCCGCTCTGTTCCTCGCCCTGGGCGTAGGGCTGCACCCAAAGTTGGTTCAGGGAAGAGCAAGTGCCGATCGAGTCTGGGGTAAATGAACTACCACCAAACTCCGGGCGAGAACGCCTGCTCGCGCATGGCCGCACGTGACGGCGGTGCCTACCGTTGCATTCCACGGCCATGTGGATCCCTGTCCCCTCCCTGTTGCCTCCCTCCCGGCCAACGCAGGCCTTGGCAGGTCCGGAGAGACGATGCATTGCCCAGCATGTGTGGGCAACGGCGATGCTCCGTAGCTAATGCTGATACCATCGAAGCCCTGCACAGCCATGGGGAGCCAATTGTACCCATCGACACCGCACCCATCCCAGTACGCACCCCCCCAGTGAATGCTATCAATTGGCTACAGACATGGAAACGGGGCTGGACACGACTGAAAAGACCAATTGGAACAAGTGCATCCATCGAGTGCGCCTCACGCCGAGGTTCATGCCGCTCCCGCCCAATGCAGCAAACAAGAGGGTGCTCGAGCAGAATGCACAAAAACGTGCTGTTCATCGCGATATGCAGGTACATTACTCGCTCTGCTGCCAAGAAAACCTTGGACGCTGTGCCTCATCTCATCATTGATACGTGGTAGATATCAAGGTCGATAGGTATGTACGACCAGCAATGCAACATACCATCTTGAGACAATGACAACTCGTTCAGCCAGCGTTGGCATCTAGACGTGTCGATGCATTCTTGGAGGCTTGCTCTTCATGCATGTTTTTCTCAATCCGTACTCAGTGAGGCAAAGGGAAAGCCAACAGCCAGTGGTCTTCGGGATAGGGCGAGACACGAGCCTCACAACCTCTCATACGTACACTACCCCTGGGATTCCTGCAAGCTGTATACAGTGCCAAGAAACCCATTCTCCGGGGCATCACACTAGCCGGGAGGCAAAGTCCGTGATTCAACATATTCACGCCTGTCTTCTTCCAAGAAATTAGGTCCGAAATAAGTTGAAATGGCCAAAGAATGAAAGAATCTCCCCATAATCACATAGTCAATGGTCAGGATCAACCCCGAGCAGATTCATATACCCACAAACTGCCTCCATGTAGTCGCTCCACATTCAAGTCCTGTGCAAGGCTATCATATCACATTCTGAGCAAATGACATGAATACATCCCATACCCACAACATGACCTTACAGTAGACACATCATACAACAACTCACCGAAATTCCGTCTCCGTAAGAAGATGTGGCTGGCTGTTGTTTTTCTGTCATTGGGTACTCTCACCCAACACCATTTCTTATAGCAGATTCATCATAGGAGCTCATCGTTCGGTCATAATCTGGACACGACTTCACAGAAGCAATACCACAAAGTGATATTTACCCCGCCGAAAACGGCAATCCATCGTCACACAGAAGGTTGAAATTGCAAAAACTCCCAACCAATCGATACACATAATAACAAACATATTCACATATAGAAGCTTTTAATGCCATCCCTAAATCTTATGCAAATGGTATCATACCGACGTAAAATCCCTCATCCCTTCCCAAAAGTGCATCCCCTCCCCCACCACTATTGACACTGCGAATAATACGTGTTCAGCACCTTACACGAAGATCCCGCCTCACACGTCGACGAACAGCCCTTGAAATCACTGCCACCACACTGAGCCCACTTCGCAACAGCTGGACACGCACCTGCTGCCGCACTGCTCGTCGCTGGCTTAGCTGATGTCGCCAGCGTGGACGGCACCTGCACGACTTGCGTAATAGAGCTAGTAGCTGGCACGGCAGCCTTGGTCGTGGTCGCCGGCACCGCCGTAGCTGAGGGTTGGCTTGCGCCGCCCGTTGCCGTGGCTACTGTACCAATTTTGCCGGCTACAGCGACGACGCCGCCGGCGATGACACTCGGCCCGGGCGGCACGTATGTAGAGAGCTGCTGGTAGATGTTGATCTGAATTCCCGGATCGGCAGCTTTGTATGCGCCCGGGAAGGCCACACCGGCGGGGCTGTTCGACCCGCCACCCGTGACCGTGATTTGGAAACACGTAATGTAGAACTGTGCTCCTCCTGCACTAGCTGAAGAATGGAGTGCAATTGCCTCCGCCCGTAGTAGATAGTCGCCTGGTGCGAGATCGGAGGGGAGCTTGACGTCCATTTTTCCACAGTTGGTGTTGAGGTCCTTGGTTCCCCAGTAGTCGTCGGAGCCTTGGGATGTGGCGCTCTTCTTGCCCCAAGTGTCTTCGAAGATTTTGAAGAAGGGGGCTGAGCCGTCGGCGGTGGAGGCATCGCTCACTTTGCTGAGGTAGACAAGAACAGGGCCATAATGGGCTCCCCCAATGGCTTCGTTGGCGCAGGACCGGTCATTGGGTTGCTGGTGCATTTCTACGGTCACGGTCGATCCGGCGGAAACACTGCATTTAGATGATGCAGGCCCTGAGTTGATGTTGCCTATGTAGGTGTTAGTCGAATACGCTTAGGTATTAAATCGCTCTCGTATTGCGGTGAGTTTTGAACATGGATTCACAGGTACAACATCACGGCCGCGCTCCTTATAAAGAATGTTTTCGTGTGACATGTCGAATGGAAGCGCAAGGAGAAATTGGGTTAATGATATATATATATCGTGGACTCCCTCCCTCATAAGAGGATAATACGTACATCGAATGTCGTTACTCGCGACACTAGTAACAGGGTTGTTGCTCGTAGGTAGACGGGCACACACGGTACCGTTCAATAATGTTAGTCAACAAGTCCAACTTGAAGTCAAGACAGTACTTATCTGGTCCTTTCCGTTGACCCATAGCTGTTGGAACGTAGCATGCGCAGCCACACCCCGTAGCTGCACCAAAGCTAGAACACTCGACAGAACGACAGAAGACCTCATTATGAATACCCGGAACGTGAGAAGATGAAAGTATCAAAGGAGTGGCGAAGCGTTGAAGCTGTATCTTAGCACGTTTTTCTTAGCTGGGGGCTCTCGATTTATAGCCCATCTTACAGGATATGTGCCCCCCAGTAGGCATGAAATAACGTTTATCCAAGCCTTTCCGGACTGAATGTCTACACTGCAGACACAATATTGAAGGGCAACACTAGAACAGGAAGTGTGGTCCCATGTTCCTCGCCTGACCTCGGAATATAGTGAGAAACAAAGCTTGTTCTGCATGTCAACCGGGATATGCTACCCCACAAACGGTCCTTTGGTTCAGGCAGAAAATAGCCATGCGCCATGTTGTCGCGTCGATTGGTCCAGCGGACATGCGTGCCTGAAACCGTGCGTTCTATGGCGCTAGAATGGACGTTTTTTGTTCCATGGTGCATACGATATCATCATGGGGTAACATCGACCTTGTAAAAGGGGGCATAGAATGGCTTCGTATGGTGGAGAAAATGGAATTCGAACGACCACCGGATAAAACTTCGGACAAGCCGCTGCTGGGCGCAAGTCGAGCGCAATGAAGGGTGGCGCTATTGGAAGCAAGGATAGATGCTAGAGTAGAAACATGTTCATAGAAGTTTCGATAACGTGTTTTATAAGCGAGCGGGCCATACAAGCGAGTGGGCCACCCCACCAACTTTGTGCGACGCGTTAACTTCTATCAACTATGGCAACCCCTAAACAAGCCCAGCAGGCCTCTTATGAGGCTGATATACACCTTGCAATGTTAGCTCTTAATTAAGCCCAGATACTAACTGAGAGATGTACCGCCCAGACATTTGAAGTCCCCTGAACTACTCTATAATGCTAACGCAGTGGTAAGCCTACCCAACGCGATTGTTAGCCTAACTTAAAGAAGCTTACCCAGCTAGAAGAGGAGGTAATTATTAGCTATATACTTAACCTGGATCAACGTAGATTTACGCCTACGTACGCAGCTGTTTATAATATAGCTAATAAGCTGCTGGCTGTATAAGGCAGAGGTTAAGTTAGTATCTACTAGCTATATAACTTTGTTAAGTATACAGACTCTCTTATAATATATTTTAACTAAGCCTATAATAGGCAGAGAGCTCTGTATAAGGATCCTGTATTAATAAAGAGCTAGTTTAAGCTTATTAAGTAGATAAAGGCTAAGTATAGTATCTGTAATAAGGATATCTACAACTTTAATAAGGCTAGCTTTATAATAGGCAAGATTATAGCTTAGCTTGTTGTAATAGGGTTAGAGAGGAGAGGTTATCTAAAGGCTATCCAGCTAGGCAATCGCAAGTGGGTAATAGTAATCTAGGGAATCAACGCTGCTGGCTAGGCTATCCTACTATTTATTATCTTTGCTAGCTAGTACCACCTATCTACCTAGTATAAGGAGGATATCCTACGTAACTAGGCTATTGCTATTAGTAACAACGGCTGGATAACTAATAAGCTTAGAGTTAAGTAGCTAAAGCACTTTATTAAGTATATAGAGGGCAAGGTAGTTAGGACACATTAGCTGCTTATCCTTAATAGCTATAAGAGCTACTAGTCTCTTGAGTTTTAAGAGCTCTATAAGGAGAATAATATCTATATACTCTATATACTACCTTACTTATTACACCTACTACAGCTACTTAATATAGTCTACTTCTTAGTACTGAAGTGCGTATACAGCCATAAGATTAAAGATCTAATCTACTACTATATTAACTATATTACTAAGCTCAAGTTTCTACCAGTATTTAAGGCAGCCTTTATATAATTATTTATAGTAGCTAATATATACTCAGCTTTTTAAGGTGTAGGCCTTATGCCTCTCCAGCTAGACGTAGTTCTATTAAAGCTAGATGTATAGCTCTATACCCCTTTACCAGCTGCTCTACTAGACACTGTCTAGGAGGCTTAAACACTAAGCAATATACATGAGCTTAAGGCTTAATTAATACTAATATATAATCATGTTTGGCAGCATAAGAGCTTATCACCAGCCTTAATTATTAAGGCGATTAATCAGCTCAAGAAAGGGGTAGAGGTAATAATACTCTCAGCTGAGCTGATGCGCAATTAAATCACCAGTCTTGAAAGAGCTAATAAGGTAGCAACAAAGCGTAGGCAATATAAAAAGAAGTGGCTACAGAAGCACAGGAGCTTAACAAAGGGAGAGGGAGAGGATGTACTTGCCTAAAAGGAGGCTAACCAGCAGAAAGAGTGTAAATAGCAGCAAGGTGGGGAGCAATTAGGCCTTAGCCGCTAGGCTCTAGCGCGCTGCAAGAGGTGCAGAGAGACTAGGCATAACTCACGTACGTGCAAGAAAGATACTCTAGGTACTGCTTAATCTATTTTATTAATATCTTTATATTATCTCTTAACGTAGTTGAGATGTATGCCTGTAGAGGTGCACAAAGTTAGTGGGGTGGCCCGCTCACTTGTATGGCCCGCTCGCTTATAAAACACGTTATGAGTTGTGACAAGCTTCGTCCGAGCACTGTTTCATGGCAAGCTCTTCAACCCATGAATGGTGGAGACAGATTTTGCGGACGCATACCTACATAAATAGCAGTCGCAGTCCGAGCTTTCTGGCGATGGTTACACAGCTTTTCGGTTCTCCAGGTCGCAGTGCTCTTGAAGCCGAAATATCCTGGTGTGGAGTGTGCTGGGGACGAGGGGCAATTTGTTTATATGAAATTTCATTAAGAATGCCAGCATCCATGTCGCATATCGTCAGGGTTCTCCAGATCTGCCTCGGCATTGACTAATGTCGCATTTCAGGCTGAATGGCCACCCGCTTTTGAAAACAACTGAGACCAAGAGAGACTTGTGAATAGTGGAAACCGAAGAGGAACGAGGGAAAGAAGAGAACTTAGAGAATAAGCGCGATATCACCGACCCCTCATCTTCTCGGATGGGGGTGTTGTCATGACAGAGAAGCTTGGCAGAGTCCTTGAAACAAATCACATTGTGTGAAACAACTTGGTCTAGGCAGAAAGTGGGAAACGGCACGGAAGCTTCAATATGCGGACCGCAAACAAAGTGAAGCCATGTTATGCGTGAAGCCATGTTATGCGTGAAGCCATGTTATGCGTGAAGCCATGTTATGCGTGAAGCCATGTTATGCGTGAAGCCATGTTATGCGTGAAGCCACGGGGCATTGATTATTGTAAATGAAGCGCCTCAACCAGCTTCCGGTTTTTGCTAGAATCCAAATATTGAGCCTCGCTTGCCAAAAGTCTTGCCTACAATTGCGTAGGGTATTTTGTCGTCTCGATTTTCTCGGGATAGACTAGCCCACCCTGTTTTCGAACCTCGTCCATAACTTCCATGATAACGATGCTCTCGGCAAGACTCTCGTATTTGCCCTCTTTCCGTCCTTCAAGTACGGCAGTGGCCGCCTCGTCCGCTTCCCAGAACATTCCTTGCCCTTCTCCTTCGGGCTGCTTTCCACTTCCAAAACCATTGTACCATCCACTGCCCTTGCCCGGCCCAGGCTGGGGCCACTGTTTCTCTTCCACAGTCCCGTCGCCGAGAACAAGCTTCGTGCTCGTGGGACGGAACGACGGCCCATACACTTGGATTTCTCCTTTTGGCCCCTGGATTCGCGTCGTGGGGAGATCCTGGGTGCCGCCTGGCGCGCTTGCAACTCGCAGTGAGGTGGTTGCCACGGCGTGAGCCACACCGCCGAGCTCCTCGGAACGCGGAAAAGTGAGGATGATGGTTGCGTGTTCGTCGGCATCCTTGGTGCCGGCATACTTCTTCATGGCGGCGAGGACTGTGGGTGGTGTCCGGGCGTCCTCCGGCTGCGTGAGGTACAGTGTTTGGAAGACCCAGGTCAAACTGTAGATGCCGAGATCCAGGAGAGCACCACCAGCAAGGTCCGGGTTCACCATCCGATTTTTGCCGTCTTTGAAGGACTCCTCCGGGTTCAGAGCGACGCTGTTATCAGCCAGCACACGAGCGACAGGCCCAATCCGGCCCGAGGTGATGAGCTCTCGGACGTAGATGGAAAGAGGGAAGTACCGTGTCCACACAGCCTCCATGAGGAAGAGCTTCTTCTCCCTCGCTTTGTCGACGAGCAGCTTCAACTGGGGCGCATTGACGGTGAAGGCCTTCTCACACAGCACGTTCTTGCCAGCCTCCAGGCAGAGCATGGCATTCTGATAGTGATGCGAGTGCGGCGTCGCGATGTAGATGATATCGACATTTGGGTCCTTGGCCAGCTCCTCATAGGAACCATAGGCCTTTGCGTCCGTTGGACAGCCCGTGTCCTTGAGGAACTGCTCCGCCCGGGCTTTGGAGGAAGACGACGCGGCTGCGACCACTGCATGCTTCACATGTTTGACGCCACGGGTGGTGGGGTCGACGAGCAGATCCTTAGTGCTGCATTGCATCAGCGGAGCTACAAGGCGACGGGAGTTGGAGTGCGGGGTACGCACAAGGTGATGGCAATGCCTCCAGTGGCCAAAATGCCCCAGCGGATGGTCTTGGGGGACGACATGGCGGTCAGCTGCACGTGGACCGATGAAAAGGGGGATGTAGTTGGCAACGCAGAAGACGAAGCGCTGCAAGGTACTCTGCCGGATTTATAGCTGGGTTCACGTCATGGCAACAACACCAGCACCCGATGGCGGGCGCCGAGCCAGTACCGAAAGTACCCCACTCTTGCGCATGATAAATGTGGAAAAGGGGCCCTGCTTGGAGAAACGGGGGGAAACTCTTCGGTGACAGAGTGGGACGGCGAGAACGGCGAAGCAGACGCCGTCGTGATCGAACAAACGGGCTGTCAGAAGGGAATAGTGCTGCTGAGACATCCAATCATTCGAGGCCGGATGCCAAGTCCGTATTGCGAGAGCAGCTTGCACCTAATCCCTTTCGGGTCCTGTTAACAGTCCTCCAATCGTCTGCATACCAGCACTGGCCAGTCACGTGATAGCTCCCATGTTCTCTCAACTTCAGCAAGAAACCGAAACCGTCATTTGTTCAAGAATGCGTTGTGCTTGGGCTTCAAACTAGGCTGGGCCCAATACTTTGTCCAGTCATCCACGTACAATCCTGCCAGCAGGCCATTTGGAATGGCTGCAATATCGAGATGCGGAGAAGTGCCACGTGATCATTGCTCCGGATAAACTCGAGATTCTTTACATCGACCTATCTAGCAGGTAGAATCCTTCCCGCGCAAATACACAATCCAGCCAATGGGACGTCTCTACCGACGACCTTCACTCCCCTGTGCGCCTGCCCACCTGAGTACAGGAAATCAAATTCTCAACATTAAACGCAGGGCGTTGGGCTTCACAACTGTTCTGTATAGCATGGCTAAAGGCATTCGCGCGAGAGAATTGTGTTGGTTTGGAGAGCAAGAGCATTTAAAGTGACCATGTTCCGCTGGCGAGTTGTCCCTCAGCATCAAAGAGCTTCGCTACAGATATTCAAGATATCAAACACAATAGCAAGGATGAAGTACTGCTCATTCATCTCGGCGTTGAGCCTCTTCTTCTCCCTATCAACAGCTGCACCTCTCACCTCCTCTCAGCCTGCAGTCGTCGGTAAATCGATACGCGAGAACTGCATCAACCTCGAGATCCGAAATTCGTGGCTTTTCGCCGAATGTCTCACAGGCGAAGACTCCACCACAAGAATCCAGAGTGGTGTCGGCATCTATAACAAATTTGGAAATGACGACGGAGTGCTCAAAGTAAGTGCAACTCATTGTACGAGATGCCTACCTAGCTAATCATCCAAGCACAGTGGGCCAATAATGGAGGTTGGTCCCGCTCTTGTAATGACTGCAAACTCGTCAACCACGCATCACTCCAGTGTGTCTGTGGGACTGCATGGAAAAATCCCATCCCACGTTTGACGGCCATTATAGATTTGGGTTCGTCAAAGCCCATATTTCCTACGTCTCTTCTCTTCTCTTCTCTTCGCCAAACGATAAGCTAACCTAAACAGAGGAACATATAAAGGTCTATAACGGGCACCTCCTCTCCGACACTTTCGCCACACCCAACCCGCCTATTACTCCCTCCAAATACCCCGTCCCAAAAGACCCGACCTTCTTGTTCGGTGGCAAAACCTCATGTGCTGATCAGAGCACCGATCGAGACTTCTGCAGAACAAACGTCGATTCCTGCACCAACAGTACCCGCAACGATCGGCGCGAAGGCTGGTGGACGAGCGAATCTCCCTATCACTGCTACGTTCCCTTCATTTACTTCCCGGACATTCATTTCGAGTTTGAGGCCTTCAAGGTAATGAGCGAGGGTGATTGGAACGTCATTGGGTACAGGGATGAGGCATGTAAAGAGAAGATCCAGAGAGTGTATCCAGAGGATACGGGAATCTGTAAAGTCTTTGGAGACAGAGATGAGCAACGAGTCAGGGCGTTTACTATTGTGCCGGCTTTCAATGGGGATCCATGGTGAGACTGATAGAGAGGAGGCTCCCGGAATTGCTAAGTTGTTTGTTTGAAAGAGACCGAGGGGGTAGTAGACTGAGGAATGTATGTATGATTGTATAACTGTATCGATGCGGAATGAAGATACTTCTCTCCAAACCAGGACTGAACACATTACCTTAGGGTTTTGCCTGGTATGACCATAACGAGACTCTGTTAGTATAGTTTATTTAGCTCTGTTGGTGCAGTGTATAGTACATAGTCGTCATGTGTTCATGATAAAGTGAAGAGCACAATTGATACGGGTTTGAATCTAACATCTTTTTACATTCGCCAATCGGAACCTAAATTTCTCAAACAAGGCTGGCAGATGTGAGTTTGATGGACGGATGTCTTTTCGAGCAAAAGGAAAGCAGGATGCACAGTATTTGACTGAAGGGTACCGCCATGAGGACACTAGATTCCGAGCCCACTCATTGCCGTAGCGCAACCATCTTAATCGAGCCTTGCCGTAGAGGCTTTATCGGACCATTGTATGCTGGTTCTAGAAGCAAGAAATATCAGCAAAACTAACTTTCGGTTTCTCTATAGATACCACTACTGGTATGCCTACCATCAATGTCTCTAATAGCTGTCATCTTGATACTTTTCAGTCTCAGTTTTCTCTCTGCCATCTGAACCATCTTCCACCTTTCCCATTTCCATCAACTGCTGAACAGTCTTCCTCATCGTCTCCGGACTCAGGCGCTGTAATGTTGCCTCATAGTTGTTTTCTTGAACATTCGCCATGTCTTCATACTCCTTAAGATATCGCTTTACCATGTCCGGTACGTCCAACTCGCCACACTCGCGCTCGGATATACCATCCTTCATAGCTAGCATGTGGATAAGAAGCTCACATGAATGTCCCTCTAATAAATCGATGACGCATTGTAAATGCTCTTCTCGCTTCCGTGAGCACGGCAGCAGTGACTTTGGGTTCTCATTCGCGTTTTTCTGGGATCTCTTGAATGAGGAGATGCGCGCGTTGATGGTGTCGAGGCGGAATTGTATGATGCTTAGCAGAGTAGTTGCACAGTCCTGTTCATCTTTGTCGTTGGGTAAAGCCAGTGTCGGGGAGTCAGGCCGAGGCAGCTTTGTACTCGAGCTGCTCTCTGATTCCGTTTCTTTATCTTTCACTGTCGGTTTTGAGTTACTTTTTAACAAGGAGTCGTCGCTTGACCAGTTATGTTACTGACTTTCTTTGTTGGAGAGTGCTTAAGGCAGTGGGGGTTGGGTGGCGAAGAGGTGTAAGTGACAATTCCTACAATAAGGGTTGTGAGCACAGGCTTGGGGATACCCTGATGGTCTGAGCTCTAAGTGAAATTAAGTGAAGTGAAGTGGGGACAAGTGAAAGAGTGTAGAATGAGTATCTTTCACGAATAATGTCAGCTTGATCACGTGTAGGATGGCAGGTGAGGGTAGGTAATCTAGGATCTGCTTGCACAAAGTCCCGTGCGTACTATTCTTATGCAGTCGTGGATTGTTATGAAGTTTTACCCTGGGGGGATGTGTGATCAAGTCGCAACGTGAAGCTTTAAGGCAATATGCATTACTATATATTGGAATGTATAGATATAGTCACGCTCCAAGTGGTATTCCTCATGGCAACTACTCTTGTACATCTCTCCAGTTCGAGCTAAAATGGGGCGAAATATTGCTTAACTTTTGCAGGACTCACTTCCATCAACACCTTGCGCCATACCTCCACTTCCCGAATTCCCAAATAATATCCAGATCTAAGATCTTCCATCACGTTTTGCCGTGCCGTATAGCCACTGCAACACCTCCTCTTCACCAGCATCTTCAGCGCGCATCCTGCTCATTTCTTGGTCTCAATACTGCTGCCTCTATCTTGTCCGCACACTGCAACGTCTCATCCGCAAACCTCCTCAACCCTATTACCACGTACTTGTAGCTCTGATTACACCCTCTCGCCAAGATATCATCTCTCGTTTCTTCTGTTACAGGTAGGGGTAGGCTTTCAAGTCGAGTATCCCAGTTATGTTTGATAGTCTGTGACTGGGTGATCGTGCCGTAAAACGTGGTGAGGTATTCCCACATTTCGTACCCGCGTTGTTAGAAGGGATTGGAGTGGATTATGCTTGGTTCTGGTGGCTGAATAGAGCGCGTGTAGGTGGAGTATAGAAACTGAGGTGACGACAGAGAAGTCATAGTTGGACTCTATCGATGGGGCAAGTGTCAAAAGTGGCGCCTATTAGAATGATAAATCAGTCTAGCCATAATGTTCGAGATTGCGAATATAGCGATTGTGACCACAAACGATGTAGTCGCTTGTTACTCAGAACAAATTTCATGAGCAGTTAACCGCGGTTATGAGTGATTGTAGATTCATAGAAGAATACTGTGAAAAACAACGCAAGACAACGCCTTCGACTTATTATGCTGCCATGAGTATGTACACGAATACCAACATCCCTTATCAAATCCAACTATGGTCACCAATATCTTTGTTGATTTCTTTCTTCGATGCCTCGATTTCCGGCATGAGCTTTTCTAGGGCCGCGGAAGACTTCTGGTAAGACAAGAGCAACTCTTGAGAGTACCGTTCCGGGATTCGAGCAATATTTGCCTTCCCGCCTTGCCAAAATAGACCATCCTGGGTCGTGAGAATGGAAGGACGTAGAATCGATGCAGAGACTTGATCCAGGGTGTTTCAAAAGTTGTGCAGGTAATTGGGGACATCAGTATTTGTTGTAGGCTTGCCGTAGGTGAGTGTGCATGAGAGTTGGGGCACTGGTGGCGCCATTTTTGAGAATGGGCGGATGGAGCTGTGGAAAGAGTGATGTGTCAATGAGGATGAGGCTCAAATTCTCTCTGCCTATACGTATGCCTTGATCGTGCTTGCTGCTCGACATCACTAGGCGTAAACAAACTCCAAGCAATCAACCTTGGATTGGAACAACTGAATGTTGAGAGTTCAAAGTTGTGATTGCTGTTCAGGGTGTAGATTATCAATCGAGGGGCTTCCCACGCCAAGGAATGGGTATCTCGATGCGACGAAAGTTGGAAATATCACGTGACCGGGTTCCAAGATCAAAACTTCGTCTGCGCGCTCGTTTTGGTAAAGAAGTTGTGAACGTCGAATGATGCGGAAAGGAAGCTGAATGAAACTCAGACGAGGGGTGACGGCGTTTACATTCGCACGAGCAACTCTCAAGCGCCCGGCAAAGGCAGAAGCTCACCCAGTAAGGAGAGCGAAGGCCAGGAAGCTTCTATCAAACGAAAAGTGAGGCATGAAAAACTTAACAAGGCATAATGAACATACTAGACTCTGTCTAACTCTGAGGCATTGGGGCAGGTTTCCGACAATGCGAGCAGCACATTGGGGTGCTGAAACCGGAAGAGTCCCATGGACTGACCCCTGTCCGATCGTGTCCGAATGCCACCTCTGAACATCTACAGCACTAGTGCTTGGCCATGTCTCCAAAAGGGAAGACACCGACACTTCCGACAGCAATTGATGCATGACGGGGCTGAGGTTGGTTTTGCCGCGAAGGAAGCCGTCGATGGTTGAGACCCGTCAGGGCCTCCGTTGTCTAATTGGCGGACAACCGAACGCCGCATCCTTCTTCATTCCCTGAGAACCTTAACCCCTGACTTCCCCACAAGTCGCCGACGCCACAAGGCACATCACCACCTCACCTTGCCCGAATGGCCAGAGCGAAACCCCAAACGCATAACGTTTTTCCCGCCCCGTCGTCCTGTTCACCTGTTTGCAAACTATAGGCAAAGACACCACTCTCCAATTTCATTCGCGAATAGCGGAGGTCTCCCAAACATGAGATTCGCGCCACGCCCTATCCAGGCATCGTTCTCGATGTCACCTCGAGGCAGCGCGTGGATGACACCTCAGTTGAGGGTGAGGCAATTGCAGGGACTCCGGCTTGTCATACTGTTTCGGGACCGAGCATATTGTCCTTGGGCATCTCCGTCGTGTCGGAGGCTGTGAAGCTGTTTGAATGGTAAGTTGTATAAAGACAACTGAGAGGGATGCCTTAGCAGATCATCATCAACAAGAACATTCTCTCGCACTTCTTCAATACAATCTCTTTCTTCACTTTGCAAGACAAAGTCGGCCGGTCCTTACTAATTCATCTATCTTCGCACTCTCATTCAATAACAACTTAACACAAACTTTCAAAATGGCTCCTCTCATTAAGCTCGTCGCTATGTTCAGCAGTATGTCAGCCCCGAAATTCCCTCGAGCCACAATGCTAACTCCTCCAGTGTGCCTCCTTGTTGCTGCCCAGGGCACTCAATTCATCACCGGCGAGTGCTCTTCTGATGCCGATTGCGCATCTGGATGTTGTGGCCTCGCCAATGGAAAATGCGCCGCTCGTCTAGTGGCCGAAGAAGGAGCTGGGTGCGGCTTCAATGGTGGAGCTGCTTTTCAAAGTCCAGCCCCTGCCGCGCCTGCGCCGACTCTTGCCCCTGCCCTAGGAACCCAGTTCATCACCGGTGAATGTACCGCCGACGCCGACTGTGCGTCTGGATGCTGTGGCCTCGCGAATGGCAAGTGCGCTGCTCGTCTTGTGGCCGAAGAGGGAGCTGGGTGCGGCTTCGGCGGAAACGGAAACGGAAACGGAAACGGAAACGTTCAGAACAATGTCCCGGCCGTGACTCCGGTCGCTCAGGGAACTCAATTCATCACCGGACTTTGTACATCGGATGCGGATTGTGCGGCCGGATGCTGTGGCTTCAACACTGGAAAATGTGCGGGCCCAGTGATCGCACAGGAGCGGGATGGTGGATGTGGATTTGGCGACGACCAGCCGAACGACATTGCCGCGCAGCAATTTCGGAGCGGGCAGGCGGCCGGAAGAAGAGGTCTTGCTGCCTGGGTTCATGCTATGGCTTAGGCGGTCTTCATTACGGGGTTGGAGGTTGTAAATGTCTTGTATAGGAGCAGTGCTGTGCATTGAGGGTTCTTCGGAGGCTAATTGGAGAGTGCCACTTTAGATTTCTTCACCACAATGTCAAAAGATTAAAGTTATTCACTTGTATTTTTAGAACAAAAAAAGGTTATATTACCCCTCGATTGGAATTGATATCCGATGTAAAACAGATAATTGTCTTGTGAAGGTGTTTGCAAGCAAGAATGGCCAGCCATCTCGGCCGAATCGTCGCCTAAGCTTGGTTCACCACAATTTAAGAGCTTTCTGACTCTTTCTCTCTCGGATAATTGAAGGCACACGCCCAGTAAGGCGACAGCAGTTTCATTCTCGAAATTAGATTGTCCGCCCTTGGCCAACGGTTTGGGGTTGCGGGGTTTACGTTCACGTGGGTGCATTTCCTAGTCTGGTCTACCTTACATAAATAGCGTGGCTTGACTTATCCCCGAGTCAAAGCTGCATTTCCATCCGCCGCTCACCACACCTCAACCATCCCCTTGTGTCGTTACTTCTCTTAAAACGTATCCGGCAACCCAAGATCCTCTCTCCGGGACTTACTGTTGGGGTCCAGGTAGGGCCTTTCTCCTAAGCTAACGGCGCGCTGCCCGGTGCGGGGGCCTTGCCCGGCATAATCGAAGGTGGCGGTATGGTACACGCTGCGGTTGTCCCATATGGCTTTCGGAAGTCAACGACATGCCTCATCAGGAAGAAGAGATGAAAGCCTTACCAAGATCATTCGCATTCTGCCAGCGATGTCGCACTTGCAGATCATGGTTCTCTACAATGAGCTGTACAAACCAGTCCAGCGCCCGACGGCTTTCCTGGTCGGTCAGACCGTTGATCTTCTGGATGTGATGGCCGACCCCGAAAACACTCTTCCATCCCGTGACTGGGTTGGTTCGGACGATGGGATGCTCTGCAATGAGCTCCGTGCCGACATTTTCGGGCGCACCACGCGGCTTGCTGTAGAGCTCGAAGTCGTTCTCCTTTGCGGCAAGGGCAAAGCCAGGCTGAGCATAGGTGCCTGTCAAGCTCTCGAAAAATTTCTGGTACGGCTCCGACAGACGGTCATAAAGCTCATATCCGGACGCCCAGAGGGTATCTGCCACCGTCAGCCTTGTGTCCTTACTGAAAAGTACACACCACGCAGCACTTACCACCACCAGTCTTGGGAAGCTCGGTCAGCCTCAGAAGAGCGTAATCACTCGGTACGGGCTCGAATGTGATATCGCTATGCCATCCCTCCTTTGCGCTCTGCTTCTTCGCCGAAACGTTGAGGAAGCGGTTCTTGTAGATCTGCTTGGCTTGCTCGGAGCTAATGACACTAATCTCATCGTCCTTCCCACCCAGCCGACGACCAGAGTTGCTGACGGGATGGATGTGGAGCTTCGAAGTCTCAGGCTTTCCCGACAACGCTCCGAGACGCTGGGCTAATTCCTTTTGCAGATCATTGTCCAAGTCGTCTTGTTTGCGAAAGAACACCACGCCGCGCTGAGAGACTTCCCCGGGGATTAACCTTCATGCGATATGAATTCATAGCTGATGGCTTACTGGTGATGGCAAGGTCACGAATTAGCTCGTCCGAGTTGGGGGCTCGCAGCCATTCTTTCAAGTTGACGTCGCTAAACTCCCGACCAATAACTGGCGTCACATCAAACGACTTGAATTGGTCTAGAATACCCTTGAGCTGGAGTGGCTCACGAGCAGGTGTGGCAACGGGAGCTGTTTCTTCGGCATTTCCGACAGCAGTGATGGTCTGTGTGGACATGGTGGGAGATTTGGGGAAATATTTGCAGAAGGTATTCTTGTCTACTTCTAAGTGATCTCCCACCAGCTCTACTTATAGGTTTTTCATCTATACGCCATCTCTAACTAATGGCTGCTCACCTCAGTTGATAATCCATATACACAAGCCCACTGATGGCATCATCGCAGGGACGATCTTCGCAACTCGTCTGTCGCAACACTCTCCCAGACGTATGCTGGCCCTGCTTGTCGCATCGGCACCTTACCCGCTATCTCAGTACCGATACTTCGAGCATCGCGGTGTTGCTGATGGGTTGTTGTGCACGAAATGTGGGGGATGAATGGCGTGCTAGGCGGAACAACAATTCTCCGAGTAGTGAACGTCGATCGCAGCATTCCAATCATCTGCTCTCAGTTACCAATAGCGCGAGCCTAAAATGGGCAGAAATACAGATGCCTTCGAATAGGGGAAACGAAACAGCCGGTTCGCCTCCAGTGCGTCTTTGGCCATCGGGATTGCGAACGTGTCACCCTCCGGACTCCTCTCGGCACCCAAAATGTGTGGAGATAAGACGGGAACACCCCGAACCTAGCTCCATGTGGTTTAGGCATGCATAGAGTGGTGCCCCAGATCAATGCTAGGCCTGTATATTGCGATTGTATCATTCTCGCGCAATATCACCAACTTCCTCTTGGCTGAACTTCAACCGAGATGCCATGAGCACGGTGTGGAGTTTAGATAGTCTTGACTGTTCCACCACCACAACCGGGCTCTGGATACTTGGTGCCGAATGGATTCAGGATTTTGTGGATTCTTGTTTCCTCTCAAACAGGCCCATTCATGATCGACATGCTACAAGGGCATCTGCTCCGAGCTCGGGAGGTGGCAACCGTTCTTCCCTGCAGAGCACCTTTTCCCCAGCTGCATGATCAAAAACGTACGTTCTGGCGCTCCGTTAGCCTCTCCTTTATCATGCCAGATTCCACAAATCCACTACAACCTTGCGAAGTGTCACGCTCTTTAGGTCGGCCGAGGGCTTCTGTGGGAATTTGCCATTGTCCCCTGCAATTGCGCAGTTGAGATCCACCAGTCTGGCTCCCAGGAGCTACCACTGCCCTGGGACATTTATACTTCCCTTGCACCCCTGAAAATACCATCAACAGCTCAGCAGACTGCACCTCAATCTTTCAAGTTACTTGTTCTGTGCCCTTGCAATGGCAACTGTACTTACCAAGTCAAAAAAGCTTATCCAGGCTGATGGGTCGCCATCTTCATCCACCGAGGGCGTTGGTCTCTTCGAGAAGGATGGAACCAAGATCGTGGTCTCAGAGAACGCACCACCACTTGGGGTAGCTCTTGACGAAAAGAGATTCTGGTTCCAGCGCGGCAAACAAGCTACGACCCGGACGCGATCGCGACACTTGTAGGTTACAAGTTCATTCCGAAACTCAGAGTTTAGCTGAGTATGTGAAGCCCAGTGTCTATGACGATGCCGATTCCGCTAAACAATATCAACCTCGTTCAGACTGGTATGTACTTGGCATCCGAATCCCCAAGTTTCTCTAACAGGTACAGGGAGAACTTGCACCGTTTCAATCCGCTTGCACGGTGGACCTGGGGGGAAGAGTTCAAGCTCATCCGGAAGATGGACCTCCGTATCATGTTCTTCACCTGTATCATGTTCATGGCACTTGAGCTTGATCGCTCTAATATCCAGCAAGCAAATACCGACAACTTCTTGAAAGACCTAAAACTCACTACGAATGGTATGCAAGGCACGTCTGTTCATTGTTTAGCAACTAAAATTTACAGACTACAATCTTGGAAATACTGTATTCAAGCTCAGTTTCCTCTGTGCAGAGCTGCCCTCCCAGCTAGTCAGCAAATGGATGGGACCCGATCGATGGATTCCTACACAAATGGTTTTATGGTCCGTTGTCGCATCTGCCCAGTTTTGGCTCTCTGGACGCAGCAGCTTCTTAGCGTGCCGCGCACTGCTTGGTATACTACAGGGCGGTTTCATCCCCGACGTTATTCTGTACCTCAGCTACTTTTATAAGCACCATGAGCTCTCTCTTCGTTTGGGTTTCTTCTGGACTGGCATGTATATTGCCGATATTCTTGCCGCCTTCTTGGCCTATGGATTGCTTCATATGCGCGGTGTGCAAGGACACGAGGGATGGCGATGGTTGTTCATGATCGAGGTACGTGCCCTTCTCAAAGCCATGAATACGGCTTCTAAAAACAAAAGGGTATCATCACCTTGGCCGTCGGTCTCTCTGCCTACGTCTTCATGCCACCAGGGCCCTGCCAAACCGCCAACTGGGCTCGTGGAAAGAAGGGTTGGTTCACAGCTCGCGAAGAAGAAATCATGGTCAACCGTGTTATCCGCGACGACCCTTCCAAGGGCACGATGCACAATCGCGAACCTGTTACGCCTAAACTCCTCTGGAAGAGTTTGAAGGATTACGATCTCTGGCCAATCTACATTCTTGGCCTGGCTTTCCAGATTCCGCAGGGACCTCCTCAACAATACCTTACACTGTCACTCAGGGGTCTTGGATTTGACACATTCCAGTCCAATTTACTTACTATTCCATGGACTGCCATCCACAGTATGTCTCTCAACTAATTCATCTGCCAATGGCACTGACACTCTCCAGTTGTTACTATGCTTCTTCTCACTTACTCGGCTGAGATTTTCCAGGAACTGACATTGCATGCGGGAGGTAAGTGCCCAAGTCCATGTTTTCAATCCGATGCTAATCCTTAATAAAGTTGGGCAAATATGGGCTATCCCCTTTCTAGTATACCTCTACGTATCAGATGCTGCTCATGCCAATCGCTGGGTCGTCTGGACCGTCATCACACTGCTGCTGTCCTACCCCAGCTCGCATCCAATCCAGGTGGGCTGGAACTCGCGCAACTCCAACACAGTCCGGTCCCGCACCGTCTCTGCCGCCTGCTACAACATGTTTGTGCAAGCCGGTGGCATCGTCATCTCCAACATCTACCGTAAGGACGATGCTCCCAACTACCATCGGGGCAACGGACAGCTCTTAGCTATTGCGTGTGGTAACGTTGGGCTATATCTTTCGACCAAGGCGTACTACATCTGGAGAAATAAGAGCCGAGATGCTAAGTGGAATGCTATGACTGAGGAGCAGCAGTTAGAGTATCTGGCAACTACGAAGCAAGAGGGCAACAAGCGACTGGATTTCCGATTCGCTCACTAGATGTCGCCGCCAAACGGTTGTGGTTAAGAGTGTTTTGAAAATGGGGGTGGGGACGGGGAATCGGGTTAGAAGGAGAAGGGATTAGACATCATTGACTCAATGTAGAGGGTTGATGGTCTCGATAAATTAGGAGTACATAGAAATGGTTTGTAAACCCTGGATAGAAATTAGCAATAGTAACACTGCCACGAGAACCAAGACTGGGAAGGTGACTTGTTTCTTGCATTCGGTGTTTCTATTCCGTGCTCGGTTCGGAGTGTGGCGGATAGTACAGGCTACACACTTCTTTATACCGATATAACATCTCTCCAAGTATTAACAAACACGACAATCAAGGTACACAACGCTTCAAATGAGTGACGGAAGCGAGAGCTTGAGACATGCGACGCCTAAACGAGTGTCTTGATACCCGCGTATGTACACGCAAGGATGACAAAAGACTGTGTATACATAAGATTCCCAAAGTCAGCCACCTCCTCTCCCTCACCAACCTGATTGAACATCACCTTCAACTCTTAGTACCCCTTACTTCATCCAAGATACTTGTATCAATCATGCCCTTCAAGGTGCTCTGGCTCATCGCAGCCCTATTCTCAGTCCTTGCAATAAACTTATCTTCCTCTGTCAACACCTCCAAAAGATCTGCCGGGATCGTCCCAGGCCAGAAGTGATGATCCCAAACCGCCCTCAGCAGATCCTCCTTGACCTTCACCGCCTTCGCTGCCCTGGCATACACCTTCTCTGGCTCATCTCGGAACAATTTCGTTGCCTTTTCCAAGGCGCGGATGAATTCGACAATCTCCTTGCGTTTGGCCGGATTGTTCAGTTTCTCGGTCGTGGTATGGAGCGAGAAGATTTCGCGGTAAACGGTGAAATTGGAAAAGATGATGGCGTTGGATGGCCCAATGGAACGAGAGGCAATTTCGATGACCGGTTCCCAGAATCCAATGGCGTCGATTTGGCCGCCTGTCAACATAGCAGGAAGGGTACGGCTGCCGCAGGGTTCGGCGGTGCATGTGTTGCCGCTTACGAGCGTGTAGTCGGATGATTTTAGGCCGACGGACTCCATGTATCTGTTCACGAAGTAGGCAGAGCTGGTGCTGGCTATGGCGCCAATCCTTTTACCTTTTAGGTCCGTTGCGGTTTTGACTTTGTTCTTGTAGGCGATGATGCGGTACGGCACTTCAGCGATGGTGTAGATGATGCGGAGGTTCTTGTGCGAGGCATAGTTGCGCAGTGACTGTGTCTCAGCGTTGGAGGCAAGGTCAACACTCGTGTCTGAGAAGAGACTGGGCACACCACCGTCGACAATGCTCACAGAACCGTTGTAGAAGTCTTCTTTTGCAATTTGCTCGGGAGCCCATTCGATAACGGCCAGTGCGCTAGCGATCTTGAGGGCGGCATTGGCGAGCGGGAGTGTTGCGAGGAAGGCGCCTGCACAAACCCAGTGTCGGAACATCGTGGATGGTCTTGCCATTGCGTTTGCAGACGGAAAACTTGCGGAGCGAGGTCAACACCAGCGGAACCGTAATTGGGGACTACCCCAAGGACCTTATTATCCTCGTAGCACCAGGTCGTCATGGGATTCGGAGAAAGCTATTCAACCCCGCCTCCAGCGAAATATGAGATTTACTCATAGGTCCCAGACGACGTGGAGCACGCGGCAGTTCGTCTCCAAGGCGGGGATAATGAGGCGCTGTGCAATAGCCATGATATGGGAGTAACCCGATGTGGACTTCGGTAATGGACGACAAGCTTTTCGACAAGCTTTTAATATCCGGCACTTGTCCACAGGCGCGCATGCCAGGTCATGGCCGGGTCCAGACTGACCAACCCCAGCAAAACCTTGAAGCGAACCGCGATGGATATGAAGACGTGATAAACCCCATATTCATCCTGCGGGGCACGTGTCTCATCTGTCTCGTTTCGTCCTGAAGAGTGGACCAATGTCTGCAACTTGGGCCAGCTCTGTAGTCTTGGGGGGGTTGTGAGGCAGAAGAATCTATGCGCACGAGGCGGGTGTGTGTGAGTGACAGTTGCCAATGCCCGAGTAACTACAGTGGCCTGCTAAAACGCCACGGTATTGACGCCGGGTCGAAGTTCAGCCTCTCTTATCTTATCAGCATATGACCGTGCCACCCACGCGTCAACGTCCTGGTCACTCCAGCACCCAGGTAGGTTGGCGTCATACTCGTCGTCACATATGCGTGAATACGAAGGCAATACTGCTCCCGCACGATATATTCCAAGGAGAACTGCCCCCCCTGAATCGACGACAATGCAACACAGCCTATCCGCGCGCCAGTCTATCCAAGAGCTCATGCATCGTCGCCAACAGTTCCGGAACCCTGAATGGCTTCGGTACTACATCGTCCATGCCGCTCGCCTTCGCTGCCGCAATCTGCTCGCCCCTTACGTTGGCCGTCACCGCAATCACTGGCACATGGCCCTTCACCTCTCCAGATACCTCCATCTCCCGTATACGGCCCACACACGTCAGCCCATCCATTTCGGGCATTTCTAGATCCATCAATATGATGTCTAGCGGCTGTCCTCGTTCCCTCTGGAACTCTGTCGTCTTCAGATGGTCCAGGGCGAAGAGACCGTTGTCGGCTGTGCTCACCGTACACCCTGCTTTTTGCAACTGCTTCGACATGACTTTTTGGTTGATCAGGTTATCCTCGACAATCAGGATGTGCAAATGCGTCGTCGGTGCTGCCGTTCTCGGTACTGGAGGATCGAGTTCCAGCTTGGCTACCGAAACACCCAGCGCTCGCGATGACTCTGCATGGTCAACCTCGCCCATTCCAGCTGATTGTCGACGTGATAAAATATCTTTTGGTGGGGCAGCGATGCTCTTGGCTTGGATAATAAACCCAAAGATACTTCCCACCCCGGCCTCGGACGACACGCCGATCTGGCCGCCGTGTAGTTCGGCCAGCTGTCGAGAGATGAAGAGCCCAAGGCCAGTGCCGCCGTAGTGAGCATGGGTGCGTGGTGATGCCTGGGCGAACCGCTCAAACAGAAGCTCCTTCTCCTCTTTTGTCAGTCCGCAGCCCGTGTCTTCCACTTCGACCCGGATGTAGAGCAATTCTCCCAAATCCCAGTCGTCGCCATCACTGATTCTGCTGATGTCGCCGCGCGTAGGGACAAATTCGAACCCTTTCGTTTTGAGATCCGGCTGTTCCTTCGATGCGCTGAGATGCACTGAGATCATTCGCTTGGGACAGCCCTGGGTAAATTTGATAGCGTTGGTAATCAGATTTACAGTGATTTGAAGCAGTCGACTCGGATCAAGCAGCACCCAGTCGATGCCATGGTGGTTGAGCCATTCATGTGTGCAAAATTCAAATTGAATGTCCTTGGCCTGCACCTCAGGCTTGAACATGCTCATTGCGCGTTGTATGACGGCTACCGGCTGCGCTGGGACGGGCGTGATGAGGAGCAGATTAGAGTCGAGCTTGGAGACTGTGAGAATGTCATCTACTATGGACTTCTGGTGTTGAACGCATAGCGCTATGTTGTTGGCAGCTTCCAGGCAGTCTGAAATCACTGACCGGTCGCTATCTGCAAACTGGTGCTCAGACAGCGTGTCACGAATATCATCGGCGCATATCAAGATGGCACTCAGGGGATTCCTCCTACAGAGCCAGAGTTAGTACAGCCTTTATGCTGGGATCATCAGCTGCATCGACTCACATTTCATGCGATGTGATGTCCATGAACTCGTTCTGTTGACGTTTCGTCTCTTCCGCCTCACGCAGCCGGCGGTCTTGCAGTCCCTGTGCCCATTTCATATGTGAGATGTCGGATATGGAGCCCATGATCGATAAGATTTGGCCATCCATGCCAATCTCGGCTTGCGAAGATGCGAGTACCCAGTATTCAATCACCTCACCCGTCAAGTCTCGCGGCTGAATTTTAGGGTTCACCAACTGCAGCTCTGCGCTACACGCTTTGCCCTGTGTAACAAGCTGTGTCCACATACCCTCTGCTTCATTTTTGCTGCTTTCAGTAAATAACCTCATGAACGACATAGGGTCCTCATCATCCCGAGGAAAGCCACTCATTTCGTAGAAGCGATCATTGGCTTCCAGAAGAACGCCCCCTGGGCTGAATAGATACATGCCCAAAGGAGATAGTTCAGTCATTCGTCGCATGCGGCTTGTTTGTAATTCAAGTTGTTGGCTAAGTTGCGCTCGCTGAAGGGCTGCAGTTTCCGCTTGTTGCTTACTGCGCCGTACCTCTTCTTCAAACAGCATTACCGACGCCAGCGACGTGGCCAGCTGTCTGTTCAGCATCGCTGCGAATGTCTTGTACTCGTCATCGTAAGCCCGGCGCGGGTTGACACCGAGCAGCAAGAAGGCGAAAATAGTTTCTCCGTTGGTTGGTCGAATAGGAATGATGATAGCTTCTCTGCAAGGATCTCCATATCCGCGCCATTCAATGCCCTCGAGCAGTGCCTCTGGTAAACTGCCGTCCCTAGTATGCAACATGCTAGGTTCTCGTGTACGCATAGCCTCTCGGAATGCAGGGATGAATCCTTCTTGGCTCCTCTTAAGATCAAGTCTCGTCGGCGACGCGGCGTGGCCGTCTGGTATCCCAATGACTCCTTCGAGGAGACAGGACTTGAGTGAGATAGTGCTGTCCGAAGAGTGCGAGGCTACATCCGCATCATCTGAATCAGCAACCGAGTACAGAATTGCAAAAGGCACATCGTACTGATTGTGCTCGAGCCCGTCCAAAACACATTTCCAAAACATCTTGACCGTTCTCGCAGAGGCCAGGCTTTCGCCAAGATATCGCAGTGTCTGCATTCTCCGGCTACTGATTGTTTGGTACGTTGTCTCGAACGGGCCGTTGTAGAAACCAAGAATGCGATCTGTGCCTCCGTAGATTGGTATGAAGGACCATGAGAAGAAGGTTTCTTCAAGGTAGCCATATCGCTCGATCGGCAATGGATCGTTCTCCATCCTAACACTCTTTCCCGTACGGGCGCATTCTCTGAATATAGGGGCAACACCATCCCAGAGTTCAGAAAATGGCCCTGAAAATCCGGTGCCCATTAACTCAGGGTGCTTGTTTCCAGCAACTTCGATTTTGTAGGCCTCGTTGTACAACATGGTCAGCTCCTCGCCCCAAAACAAAGAGCAAGGATGTGGATTTCTCATGACCAGATTAACCAGCTCACGGAATTCGGACGACCATTTCGCCATAGGCCCTAGGGGAGTGCTTGCCCAGTTGACTGTGCGTGCAAAAGCCAAGAACTCGGGGAGAACTCCAGCGATCGTAGCAGCGGTCCAGTCGGCAACAGCAGATTCAGGCGATGCCAACGTCACCGAGGATCCGCTGCCAGAGGTGTCATTGCTAGTATTCTTGCTCTCACTTGGGGCCACGCCTGGATCAGTAACGGTCGGGAGCGGTAACGACAGAGCCGTCACTTCAGGGGACACAGTCTTCGCTACTTCCCGCTCTTGTATTGGTACCTTTTTCTTTTCTGCTGCTGGAGGCCTATCCGGGGAAGCGCTAAAGAGATCTCCCTGTGGAAGGTTGGAAACCTGGTAGCATAGATTGCCACTGATGATTCGCCAGCGTTGGCGGATGGTAGAGCCGGTCCATAGAAGTCCGTCGAACATGCACGTAAGCGGGAAGACATCCCTGGTATCGTTGAACTTCCCCGTAGTCCACCCGTAGAAACCGCGATATGCATCTACCATTGGACGTGTTTTCACTGTTGTTTCTGAAGCCGTGTTCCCGTGACTGCTATCCAGGCTAGCGCCCGTAACGTTATCTAGCAGACGGACATGCTGTCGCAGAGCCGCATTGCAGAAAATCGGCTGCACAACATCTCGACTGTCCGCCAGCTCGACATAGTCGGAATCGAGATCGAGGATGAAGGTGGGGCGCGAATCCTGGTCAAGAATCTCTTTGAACCCCACACGGTCGAGCTCGTCCATTGCCGTCAGATCAAGCTCCGTCTTGGGGCTACCCGTGCGCATCGCGGGCGAGGCCTGTGGCGCATCCATGGAGAGGCCAGGGCGACGGGCAAGTTAGTAAGAATCCATAATACATGCAGACGAAGCGACGTCAGGGTTGAAGATGCAGAGCGGGACGATGTTGAGCCTTGGAGGTGTGGCCTCCTCCTCCATGATTTGTTTGCGCTAGGCCCAACCCGGTGTGGACGGAGCTTGGCTGGTGCTGTCCTTGGAAATCAACCTCTCGTGCTGACGTCGGCGCACTGTCGAGACGCTGATTCTGCGTGCCATTTGTTCTTCTGCGCGTCGTATATCTCCCAAACAATAATCACACTATTGCGACAAGTCCCTGCATCGACCCTGCAGCCCCCCAAGTTGAAGGGTGGACCCTCGAGGGCACAACTCTGAACCCTCGTCTGTGGCGGCCACTCCTCCCCACGGAGGCTGTTCACGATGGTGGCCTCTCTTGTGAGGGCTTCGCACAGCTTTGGAGGTGTTGTACGTGTAGAATGGGGTACTATTGAACATGGAGGCTTGATGGTTGATGACGTCATAGGTTAGGAGTTCCGGCACAGCTGTTTGATTGGTCAATGCTGCAAACACATTTGCAGGGGACGCCATGCCTCACCATTCGCGGCGAGTCTTGTGTAGTACCATACAATTCTCTCTGTTTTCCTACGTCCATTGAAATCCCGCCACTGATACTCTGGACCTATTGATGGATCATCGCCGTAGGCAACAACTACCCAGGCAGTTGCGGAGATTTCACCATGTGCAGATGACCCTTAGGTATCAACTGAATGCATGAGCCGCAAGAGCGGTGCCGCCATCTTATTCGTTGATACTATTGGCAATGCAGCTACTACTTCCCAATTCGGAATTCCGCGTCTTTTGCTTCTGCTACTGTCAATGGGTAAAATGTGTAGCATATAGATGCGTTTATGGGGGCAGGATTGCGAGAAAACACCGGCGTTTATGGTCCGGATAGACTGACAAGACTTTCAACTCATCAACATATACCTACTTGGGTACGTAACCCTTCCGCCAGGAAATGGATAAACTGGATGCTACTGCACTGCATACACATCATGTCAAGACACATTCTTGTCTTTGGAGGCACGAGTAAGTCAGCCCATAGATACATGGATTTCGTAAAATCACGGCCTGGTTGCGCCTAGGCCCCACCGGCATCGACCTTTGCCTCGCTACCCTTCGCGATGGCTACACACTGACCTTGTATCTTCGCAACGCTTCCAAGCTCCCTGCCGAGATCTCGGACACTGCCACTGCAATCACCGGACTCTTGGACGACTCAACCGCTATAGAGAAAGCCGTGGCCGGCAGCGCGAAAATTTGAGTGTCTTTCTTCGGCCCGAATCTTGGGATAACCAAGAGAGGTCACCACGTCAGTTCGACCTCTGAATTCCTTTTCAATATTGAACTCTGTCGGGCCAGCGTGTCAAGTTTTGCCCTGGTAGATGAGCGCGACGATCTTGATGCTGATGACAGGCACAAGATAATACTTCCTCTTCTCCAAAAGGACAAACACACACGTGCCCTCTTTATCAGTACCCCTGCTTTTGTCGCACCCCAGGACACCTTCTCTGTCCTCCTCCACATTGCTAGATGGTTCATATATTTGTTCTTCTTTACAGCGTACAGGGAGGTCAATGGGGTGGCACAGCAAATCACTGCCCTTCCGGACGAAACTAATGGGACCATTTTTCGAGTCCCGCAATTGCTAGATGGTACCACGAAACATATGTGGATTGCCGCTCGGTAAATGCGCGTACTCGTTAGATTTCCTCTTTCGGACTCTTGAACGAGCCCAGGCGCTAAATCGAGAAAATAACCACAGCAACCAATCCAATCCTGCCGCACACTGGGCTGAAGCTAACAATTATGCCTTGCACAGCACCCAGAGCCTACACTACAGCAAGTCCACGCGTCGGGTTTGAGGTTCCCACGTTTTGTCCGTGATGGGGGCTCTTCTATTGGCTGTCTTGCGTGCTGCGCCTTGGGTTCTAAGCCGTTACAGGCTGGCCTTGGATCCGTCGATGCCCCGGAAACAGATTTGTCTCAGAATGATAGCCGATCTTGGGGTTTGTTGTGACGAGTGGTGGGGTACAAGAATCGTTCCACGGGCTGATTCTGCTGCCTGATGCCCCCGCGATATTCCGACAACAGAGAGAGTTGAACACAGAGCGTGTATATATCAGAAACGCCTCTGACCATCATTCTTCTCACTGCATCCGCTTCTCACATTGACTTCATTCAATCCGCGAAACAAAACAACCAACTGCTACCATGTCTTCCCAAGACGCCCTCCTCTCCCCACTCGATCGCGGCCTGCGCAAAGCGACCATTGCAACTTTCCCCTTTGCGTTTGCCCTTTGTATCGCACATGCTGCCGTTGCCCACAATGTGCTACCTGCCATTACTTTGGTACCTATGACAGCTTCAACAGCGCTTTCGGTAATCTGGGTCTACGTCGACAAGGTTCGCCAGGCTGGGGGTATCGTTAAGAACGGCAGACCAAAACACAAGGCCCAAGTCGCCTTCCTCTTCTTCTTGGACTTCCTGGCTGGAGCTGGGCTGTTGACTGCTTTGATATTTTGTTGGATTCTCATGCCTCAGGGATCCAACAATTGGTACTACTATGATGCGCATTACAACCGCATTATGCTTGGAACATACGCGACGGTTCCATCCATGATCAACTTGTAAGCTACTGCCCTCTAATTATCTTGATTGCCCACAGCCCGACTCAGAAGCTAACACGTGACCAAAGCACCATCCACGCATTTTTTGTTTTCCGCCCCATATACAATCTTATCCCATCCTTCCCTGCAGCCACTTGCCCCCACTGCCACCACAATCTCTCCACCGGCAGGGTAGTGCGTCAATGGTGTGCAAGCGATCTCCACGGCCATTATGCGCCTGTGGCCGCAGACGAAACTGAAAGCCTGTATCGCGATGATGGACGTCCGTCCATGGATCAGAGACAGGAGACGGGTGTGACGACAGAGGATCTTACAGGCGACGCAGATGCTGATATTGCGACCGAAATCTCAGCCAGCGAGGTTCAGAGAGCTACGTTGAATTGATAGAGGAAGCCTGGAAGAATAAATCTGTTGGGAAAGGGACAGCATCTCGTATTTGCACAAAGTTTGGACAGTCATCCTGTTCCCACAAGGGGGTGAGGAGCTACAGAGTAGGCCACCATTGCTGGCGAGCAAGAGCTCAATCTGCCTGAACGTGATCTAGGGAGTTATGGTTACACTTAGGCTAAGTGTGGCACGAGCGCGCGTTACATACCTAAGTAATCTACATAGATACCTCCACCTGTTGAAAGATCGGAGGGTACAGAGCATAATTGCAGATCTAAATTTATACATATTACCCTCGTCTTCATGGCCAAAAGTCGAAAGTACCGAACCCAAGATTGTTTGATCGTGACAGGCTCACTTTCGTACTCGGAGGACAACGAGCACCGTCAAGATTAGGGAACTCCAAAATAGCAAGTAACCTGTTATGTTTGTGCATGAAGATACATGGGAGCCCCAACTCGTTCTAGCTCTTGCATATCCCGATCTCGATTCAGACTTCTCACATCACTTGTGATGGGATATGCAAACCTAGCTCTAGCAGCCAGCAACCCAGCTCTGTCTATCTCAGCTCCACACTGACTAGTAAAGAACTTATAAGCACCATAAAATGCCCTACAATGCTCACACTATTTTCCCAACTTCCAAACTTTTAATTTTCGAACTCCGGTACTAAATCGTATCAGCCAGCGCACGGTCTCATCTGACGCACGGAATTTACCGTACAGCCCCTCCACAAATGAGGGCATATAGTATTAAATAATTGATTGATATAGCTAGAGAGTTAATAGAGTAGGAAATGAACCACGGCGATTCTATTGTATATACTAGCTAGTTACGATACCGATCAGGGAGCTTGATAGCTCGACCTCGTCGATTTTCCTGCTGTGGCGACTCTACCACTTCCACAATTGATTGCTTATCGACCACCTGCCCTGATGTACCAATACGAGCTTAAGGAGGCCTAGCAACCTTTCTAGCTGCCTTAGAGTTGTTTTGAAGTTGCTGGTTAGCCTGCTTAGTGAGCTGAGCTTCCTGCCTCTGAAGTCGCTTTTGCTTAAGCTCTCTCTCTCTTACTTCCTTTGCAGCTACCTTTGTACGCCTCTTCTCCTCAGCTATCTGAGCCTTCTCAAGCTTCTCTGATATCTTAAGTCTAGTCTTCTCTTCTTTTTGAGTGCGTACAAGCTCTGCTGCAATATCCTTCTCAGCCTGTCGTTCACGAGCTTGTTGGACCTTTCGAGGGCTATAGAATACAGCTCCACTATTGTATCGTACAGGAGGTTCAAGCAAAAGAGCCTTGCCACGCTTCCTCTTCTTCTTCTTATTAAGTAGAGCTCTACTCAGGCCTTGATTCTCCATCTGGAGAGTCATTACCTGGACTGAGAGACTGTGGATTGTGTTACTAAGCTTCTGAGCCTGTCGGTTATATATATTACTAACTACTCCTTGTAGAAGCTTTTCTATGCGCCTCCAGTCTTGAGCAGTAATAGCTGACTGAGAGCTCTTACTAGAAGAAGGCCTGCTCACAGCAGGCTCACTGAACTGAGTGAGGACTATCTTAGGGTTGAATGGCTCTATACCACAGGCTTCAAAGCCAGAGAGTATATTCTTCTTTGTGAATGAGATCTCCCAGGCCTTATTAAATAGACGAAAGAAGTCTCGCTTAGTGAGAGCAGTAAATCCCATTGATTCGTACATAAAGCTCGCCAGCGCGTCTGAGTAGGCTGTAGCCAGTGGCTTGAACAAGGCTACATCAAGAGGCTGCAGAGTATGAGTTGAGTAAGGTGGATAGACTGCAAGTAGAATCCGATTCTGGTCATAGTAGTCGATGAACTTCATGGATACATGAGATCCGTAGCCATCTAGAATTAAGAGCCTGTACGCTCGCCTAGCTGCCTTCTTTGTTCTTGAGTTGAACACCTGTTCTAGCCAGCGTAGGCCTAGCTCATTGTTCGTCCAGCCTGTAGGAGATGAGGCGAAGAAGGCAGTATGTTGAGCTGGATCAAAGTCTTGTAGCTAGCTGTCTTGAATATTGCCAGTTGTAGCTTGATAGATGAGGCTTAGAGGCAGGGCAGAGCCATCAGCACAGATACAGGTAATACAGGTGATCCACTCGCGATTGCCGTCCTGTATCGCCTGCTTGAGGCTGCCTTCGTTGTACTTCTGCTTAGAGAAGATTCGCTTTGTCCTTGAGAGTACACTAATGAGGCAGCCCTTCTCATCCATATTGTATGTATGCTGTAGCTCGATCTGATACTCTTGTATCTTCTTCTGAAGAAGCTCAAAGTAGAGCTTATATTTGAAGGCTGAATCAGCTCTCTTCCTATCTCAATCCAGGCCAAAGGTCTAGTGAGAAACTAGAGAAGTCTTATGCCGGTTGAGGAAGCGAGCTGGCCAGGCTTTGCCTACTTCTCTGCCAGCAATCTCTGAGGCGAAGTTGCGCAGCCACTGCTTTGTAGGTGGCAGGCCACGGTCACAGAGGTGATTGATATACTTTATAAGCTCCTTCTCTTGCTGATCATTGAGTAGTCGTTGATTTTCGTACTGTGCGGCATGAGTACCCTGGACACCTCGCCAGCGCTTAGATAGCCTACTTCTTTCAACGCCATAGACTTTTGCGATTGCAGTAATATTAATCGATTCTCCTGGATCTAGGGATTCCAAATGTGTAAGCGCTTCGTCGATACGGTCCATATTGATGAAGTTACAATAATATTGCAATTCGGTAAATTCCGGCGGAAGTGTGCGCGAGGCGAGACCGTGCGTCGGCTGATACGATTTAGTACGGAGTGCTAAGATAAATTTCTAGCAGTTCTCACGCACACTTTGGAACAACGAAGTATAATGAACAGTCTTACACGAGCAGCAGTAGCTAATCTTTCGGCCTTGTTCACGCTTATCGGCTCAGCGGCAGGCTTGGTTTTAGTTTGGAATGTATATGCATGGCATGTCGTGGTGAGTCACAGTATGGTACCTTTCAAGTCCGGAACTCGAGCTGACATGAATATTGAGTCAAAGACGGAAACTAATAGCATGATCAAGATTTTAATTCGAAAATTTATTTAAACCATTGCTTGATTCTTTCAATGTCAGACGCGTGACTAATGATAGGAAAGATCTAGTCAAGTTTCACTGAGACTATACGCATTGGTTGATCAAAGGCATCGAGGTGCTGCCCAGATGAAACTTGATGAAATTGGGGTACAAGAGTATCGTATGATGGGCGCTTTTATACCATACCCTACTGTTGATGAGATAAGCACATAAGAGTTAGAAATACGGGGTGCAGAGGACAAGAATTTTGACACGTGCTGCATTTCCCGTGAATATAATAATATGATGACTCTTCTAGAACACCTCCTCGTCTGGCTGTATCCCAATCCCATCCAAGACTCTCCATGTTTTTCTAGCACCTCACCGCCCACCCCCAACCATGCTTCCACCCCCTCGCCATCCCCAACAATATCGCCCCGCCAACCGTACTTGCCGCCGCCCAGCAGATCGCTGCTGGATATCCCCCACCTTCTCCCACTCTCAATAGTGCACCCCCAATCGGTGGCCCCAGCAGGGCTGAGAACGCAATAGTACTAAATGCCATTCCTAGTCTTGTTCCCGTCTTCATGACATCGTCGCCTAGAGCAGCTATACTTGTCGGAAACAGTGATTGAAAGCTAGCGGCAGCGAGTCCGTAAATGGCAGTGAAGGCGTAGAAGGAGGGAATAGTGTGGATTCCAAGCCAGGCCCAAAGGAGAATGATGTTGGTGAGAACGCAGAGAAAGAATACGTTCAGCACACCCAAGTAGCTATCGGCAATGAAGCCGGGAAGAATACGGGCCGGAACTCCGATGCCGTTCAGGATGATGACCAAGTTCAAAGAAGCGGTATATGGCATATCGAGTTCGTCGCGGGCAAAAGCTGCAATCTGGATTTCATGTCAAGTTAAGTTCGGTGACGAAAGGTGAGGAGTAAAGAGAACATACATAGTAGAAAGCAAAATATGTAGCAGGCATCAAGAAGGATGTTCCCAGGACATGTAGAATGTAGGGAATGTCTTTGAAAGCAGCCATATCAATTATCGGGCCTGCCTTCCTTGGTGGTAGACGGGGCTTCATAAAAGCGAAGACCACCATCAAGCAGACCACGTTGACAAAGCCAAGGACCCGGACTGTCCAGCCAAACCCAAGCTTGTCCAAAAGCTGCCTCACAATAAGGGGATAGACAATACCACCGGCAGAATTCCCGGTCGTCACGATCCCAATGGCAATCCCCCTCCTTTTCGCGAAGTACGTAGACACAAGACCCATTACTGGAGTGAAGAAGATACCTCCGCCAATACCAGTGCAGATGCCTTGTGATAACAACAGCTGCCAGTAATTCCTCGAGACACTCATGGTGAAAATTCCCACGAGCTGGAATGTAATGCCCATTATTATGGCAGGGTGGAACAGGCCAGCGTCAAGAGCTCGGCCAGAGAATGTACCGCAAAGAAAGAGCAGACAAGCCTGCGTGCTACCTATCCATGATATGGTAGAGGCATCCTGGGGTAGTACGGAGGTATAATATGGTTGAAAGGCGCCGAAAGAGTTGACAAACCCCCATGTGTTCATAATGGCTAACCAGGCGCAGGCGACCTGTGTCCATGCTTGCAGTCCACCATCTGGTGGAGGTCCAGGAATCGTAGTTGAGCGAGTAGTTCGGCGTGAGGCCACTCTTCCAATTGCTGCGGACGTGGCAGACTTGGTCTTCGAAAGCGGCGCCCCTTGGGATGCTGGCGAGCGTGTAGCGCTCGCGGTAGGATGCAGGTCCAATACATGACTTTTCTCCATCTCGTGGTATATTCATGAGGTCTTAATGAATGTGCTCGTGCGACTGCAAAATGTGCAAAACAGTGCTTGACCAGCGTTTGAGTCATGTTTGGGCATGGCTTTGGTTTTGTACGTTAGGCGTGTAGCTAGTTGCCGACGTCCCGAAAAATCGAGGGGAAGCCGGTTGACTCAAAGGTCACGATAAGGCAAGAAGAGTGGGTTAGTGGTAGCTACAGCTGGTCTGAGTGGGCGGTGGACAGGCCGGATATGGGGGCCCCGATGACGGCTTTTGGAAATACCAGCGGCTCTGCGAGATTTGTGATGGATCGGGTTAGCCATGACGTTGTTGGGCGAATCGAAGAAAAGTTGGGACGGCTTTCTCACCGAGAAGGCAGAACCCCGCCAAGAGGCTCTGACTAACCGTATCCGTCCAAAGTAGACGTTCCTCTCTGCGTTAGTGCAATGGAGCAGGATGGAATGCGATGAAGAAAATAGTCCTTTTCAGGCCACCGTGTTGTCCCATTTCGGCCTTGAAGCAGCAGAGATGCAATTGCAAGTCATGGCAAGTCATGGCAAGTAATCTGGAGGGCAAGTTATCTATTGGCCAGGTGCATGATGAGAGCCAGGTCGCGTTCGTGGTATCCTTCTATGATATAGACCCAATTGCGCTCGTGCGATCTCCACCACCGATTGGGCAGATATGCCTCGCTGCAGGATATCAGGACCAGCAATTTACACTGGTAGTCAATGTGAAGGGGCCTTACAGCATGTAGTACTCGTCCCGGTGGTAGGGAAACTCGATGCCCAGCGGGCCGTGCTTGGCCAGAAAGTCGTCGGTCCCCGTCGCCGCCTCGTCGTCGAGCATGTCGACATGCGTCCGCCTGTTCCCTTTGTTGTTGCGGTGGCGCCTGATGGAGCGGATGGTGCTCTCCAGATGCGTCTCCAGAATGCGCGCATGCCACAGTGGATTGGCCAGCGCCATGCGCACAATGCGGGCATTCCGAGTAACCAGGTCCGTGTTCCACTGCGTCGTCTCGCCGCGCGGGAGGGTCGGGATGGGCTCGCCGTGGTCGAGATACGGCTGCCAGTGGGCGAAATCGAGCACCAGGCCCAGATTGTTCCAGGTCAGCATGCACGTGACGCAGGTGCATGTGAGGTGTGGGTTGGGCGGGTGGACATGCTGGTAGGGCTTCTTGTGTATGTCGAGCAGCTGCTGGCGGCGCGGGTCGGTGAGCAGCGGCTGGATGGCGGGGTCGACTTCGGCGAGCATCTTGGGGAGGGGGAAGCACTTGGCGAGGATGCCATATCGCTGCTGGATCATGGCGGCGCCGATGATGTTCGCGTTGCGGCGCACCAGCTCGTGGAAGCGGCGGTCGACGTGGGAGAAGCTGAAGACGTCCGACGGCCGGCTGAGCTTGAGAACCTCCAGGATGAGCTCGGCGGGGAGCTGGTCGAGGCCGGCGGCTGCCTCTCGTCGGCGCTGGCGGGTGGCTTCCTTGCGCTGCATGCGCCCGGTGCGCTTCGAGCGGAGGGGGATGGCCACGGTGCGGTCGTCGAGGGCGGCATTGTCGTCGCTGCTGCTGTAGCGCTGCATGGTGCGGAGGTGCTGACGTCTGCAGAGATGCAGAGACACAGAGACACAGAGACACGACGACAACTACGGGATCTGCTCGTACAGGGAGAACTAGTGCATGCCAAGATTGTTCACGGCATACACATGGGAGAGGCCAAAGTGTGGGGTTTGCGGGCTGGCTGCTCCCTGCCGTGCTGAGGTGTACCCGTGCAGAGGCATCCTCGTGCTGACATGTACCCGTAATGAACAACAGCACAAGAGGAGGCGTCGCGTCGTCCACGACGTCACCCACGACGCAATTGGATTCAAAAGCAAGACGCAATTGGATTCAAAAGCACGACTCAAAACACCCTTCAAAGCACCATTTCAAAGCGCACAAGAGCACACTTTCGCCGCGGAGCTCTCGAACTGACCACTGCGAGCTCACCCCGAGGGCGGCCTGCCCCTGTCGGCTCCCAATGCGGCTAGACTCAGAATGGCGTCACCCTGCTCGATTAGAAATCGTCTTATACTTACATCCCCAGTGCATATAAACCACAGACGTCTCCGCGAGCAGGAGAGCAATACATTTCCCGCTCACAGCCCTTGATGATAGCATCAAGAGCATTGTGCCTACGAAACAGCAGTCTTCCCCGTCGACTCGCGCCCCTCGTGACCACAGTTTGGACGAGTCCCCATCCCTTCCACACATCAAACTACGGCACCTCAGTCTTCCCCAAAAAAGGAATCACCATGACCACAGCCATCTTCAAACACATTGATACAAACTCCTACACCTCAAAGCCGTGGGGCAAGGTCGACGGCCCGGGCAAATCCTTCAAACAGTTCGACCATTCGCGTCAAGTCCACAACTTGCGAGGCAAAGAATCCGAATTCAACACCGACAACGCTGGCTTTGCCGTATACAACTACCCTGCCAAGGAAAAGACTTTCACCGACGACACCGCAGTGCGAGAAGGCTACTATGCTGAAGTCGAGCAGCTGTTGCGCGACAAAATCCCCGGTATCGCAAAGGTAGTTATATTTGACCACACCATCCGCCGCCGGCAAAAGGATGCACCCCGCCAGCCAGTCCAACAAGTCCACGTCGACCAAACGCCTGGTGCAGCGGCCGTCCGTGTCCGCAAACATCTGCCTGCCGAGGAGGCTGAAGAACTCATCAAGGGGCGCTACCAAATCATCAATGTTTGGCGGCCCATACAGAACCCAGCGTCCGACTTTCCCCTCGCTGTGATAGACTGGCGCTCTACCGACCCGCCTGATTTCATCCCCGTAGATCTCATGTACCCTGTGACCTCGTTCGCCGACGGCACCTATGATTTCCGGGGTAAAGAAATCCTGCCTGATTCCGACTCCCACCTTTCGACCGAAGGGTATGAGGTCAAGGGAGAGACATTGGGTGTTGCACCCAACGAGAAACACAAGTTCTGGTACCTGAAAGACATGACAACTGATGAGGTCATGCTGTTGAAGTGTTATGATAGTTTTGGGGTAGGTGAACCAATGGGAAGGGCGGGCATTGCGGTCAGGACACCACATACAGCTTTCGAGGATCCGAATACGCCAAAGGATGCCCCTGGCAGGCAGAGCATTGAGGTTAGGTGTTTGGTTTTTTATGAGTAGCGCATGCTTTGGATAGGGATGATTGAATGCGCTGTGTTTGAGCGAGACAGTTTGGCGTTTGGTTTTATCCATTGATATTAGCATAAGCGCACGATACATTGAAGATGTGGGCTTTTGATATACTCCTACCATGAGACCCTTGTTCTTCTAACCAATCTCACGAACGAATCTTCACATTCACAGGATGATTGAACAACGTCTGAAATTATCCATCCTACGTGGTTGCCTTGAGACGGCAAATCACGTCAACCACTGATAGAGGACGCGAATTGTTTCGTTGGTGTCATGTATGTCCTATTCAACTTTCCAACTTGCTAGATGACATGAAGATATTCCGACATGGGTGCCAGCCAAAGCAGGGCTACTCAGACAATTGAATCCCTCGTACAGAGATGCTCGCTCTCACCACAGCGCCATTCCCGACATCGAAACTGTCCTCCTTAACCATACCCGGAGCACTGGTCACATCCTGGAACGCCACTTCAACGCTCCCAGTCTCCTGGTTCTTGTTCAACAACGAGATTTTGAAGCTTTCAGCATTCGCAAGCATGTCTGCCGTCAGAGGAATCTTGAATGCCTGGTCAAACGTTGGATTGAAGATGTCCACACCTGGCGTGTAAGTCTTTGCCCCAGTTACAAACTCCTTTCCACTCCATGTCACCTTTACGCTCGGATTCAACTCATTACGCTGGCCATCGAGCCCGAGCGCACTTGCAATGAGAATCGTGACAAGTCCACAGATCTGATCTTTGCCTCCGGCATCTTGCGCAGACAAGAGGGATGCGTCACTGACGAAGTTGTAAAACTTCGCGTGCATCGTAATCTCGGCATTAGTAGGCTCGTCTTTGTGAGTAAGACTCAGCTTCTGCGAACCGCCATTCAGCAAGATCTTCTTGATTGTGGTATGGCCAATACCAATGTCGTCATCGCCAGCGAGGTCATCGTCCTGAATGTCGACGGCGATGGATTGCTCGTAATCTGCTACCAGGAAGTCATGTGTCTCGTTCCATTCCGGATTGTGGTTGTTGCTCTGAACCGAGGTGCGCCACTCTCCCTCCGCACCGATGTTGACTTTCACGTAGCAGTCGGGCACGTCCTTGAGCTTGAGTTTGGATAATAGCCTCGAAGTTTTGCTCTTCTTTTCTCCTTCGTTGGATACACCCAAGTTTGTGGCCTTCTCAATCGTGAGACGGAGGACACCAAGATGGGGGTGGTAGGTTTTAAAATAGTCACAGTTGGCGTCGAGTTTGACAAGGAAGCGGTTGGGAAGAACAGCCATGCTAGAAACTATGCCAAGAATGGTGTTCCGCACCGCGTTTTTTATCAGAAAAGAGTCCGCAATATTGGCGGCATCCGTAAAGTCAAGTTTGAGGCTTGGGGGGTTAATGAAGGCAACCTGTGCAGCTCCGATCTATGATTGATGTTAGCTTGTTCATGAGTCACTTGTTGAGGGAAGAGTTATACCAGGGGAATGACGTTCGTCAGAGGACAGAGTAGAACGCTGAGTCTGCCTTTCAGATGAACCTTCTCGATGCCCTGTGTAGATAGGATGTTTGATTAGCTCGACGTAACAACATATTGGATGGCGGGGACATTACTATCTTAGGCACGTGATTGCCGTCCAGCTCAATATCACAGGCGCCCTCCCAAGTCAAGTCGAGATCAAGTTTGATACCATCAGTAGCCGTTTTATGAACATCAACGTTGGAGAACTTCATAGGGACATGCCCGAGGTCAAGCTTGACAAAATGTATGCTGGAAAGAGGGCCGGGAAGCGTTGAAGCTAGGATGGGGTCCACAACATTCTTCGCAATTCCGGCCGCAGCCACGTTGATATTGGGCCACAGCTGCGCAACAATGTCGTTGAGGAAACCTATTCTCTGTAAGCCCGTGAATAGGGAGTGGGAAAGCGGGCTCTCTGACCTGCTGACTCTCCGCCACCAGAGGCAGTCAGGCTGTCGACAAGTGATGTCATCTTGGATACAGTAGCCTCTGCTGAGAAAAGGAGGAGGATCACTGGATAGGATAGGAGATGGATCTGTGAGGAGAAGGGGCCAGTCCTTGACCTAGATTTTAAGTAATGACAAGGTTGGTGTGTATGGATCAGTTTTTGCGGCTCAAGTATCCAGGTCGTTGATGTGAATGCAGAGATGTAAATGGATGTACAAACGACCTAGGAAGAGGAGAGGAATGAAGTGTTTGCGAGAATGAGGACGTAATGTTACTGTAACCGGTTTTACATCTCGCTTGTATGCCTTGGCTGCAGTAGTCAACCAATGCGTGGCGTCTGTGTTGCCACGTCCGTCTGCACTCCCTTGAACACTCCTATGCGTGTATCCACAGGACGGGGCACTCGGGGCAGGATAGTCCTGGTGACTGGCCCCTGTTATTGATGACGACACTAGGCTAGAATTCTAGATTCCAATGGTTGTGTTTTCTGCTGGTGTAAATTGATAGCAGAGGAAAACGAGGGGTTGCTGCATCGTTGCGGAACTGACAACGCCGATTGGTTCGAAAGAACGCAAGGTTCCGCTTAGCCAAAGTATAAATCATAACTATTACTACTACAGCGCAATCCTCTCTAATATACTATTTATAACTATTCTACTAATACTAGAAGATAGGCTGGATTAACTTTAGGTATTAGTAGTTTATAGTAAGAAAGTAACTAAAGTAATTAAGTAAGGTAAGTTTCTATTTAATTAACTTATATATTACTAAACTATTAGAAATATATTAATAATTAAATAGCTTTAATATAGAAACCCCTACTTATATATATTAGCTCTACTACTAAAATATATATAATTAATATAATCCTACCTATTATAGACTAATTAGATCTAGATATAGAACTCTTTAGGAACTAGTATTATAGTTAGGGTAGTAAATAGGGAGTAGTTGGGTTTAGGTTATATAGACTATATTAGGCTAGTAAATAGGTTTATAGTTCCTATTAATAGGTTAGGGTTAGGTTAGGGTAGTCTAAGTACTAGGTTAGGGTTAGGGTTAGGTTATATAGACTATATATTAGGGTAGGTTAAGGTAATCTAAGTATAGGGTTATAGTTAGGTTAGGGTAATCTAAGTACTAGGTTATAAAATAGGTTAGTTATTAAAGTATCTACCTTAGGATATTAATTAATATTAATACTATAATATAGGATATTAATTAATATTAAGGCGCCTTTAGGATATTAATTAATATTAAGGTACCTTAGGATATTAATTGATATTAAGGCACCTTAGGATATTAATTAATATTAAGATATTAAGGTAGTTTAGGATATCAATTAATATTAAGGCACCTTAGGATATTAATTAATATTATAATTAATAGCCTTATTAATATTATAGTATTTTATTATAGCTAAGTTAGGGGGGGTCTTATATAAGCTAACCTTAACTTAATATATAGTCTAGGGTAGTAAATAGAGAGTAGTTAGGTTAGGGTTAGGTTAGCTTATATAAGACCTAGACCTAACCCTAACCCTAACCTATTTTTTTATCCTTAAAATAGGTTAGGGTTAAGGTTAGGTTATATAGTGTTAAATAGACTTTAATATATACTATAGATAGGTAGCTCTATCCTAACGTATATATCTATAGTATATATATATATATAGGATATAACTAGGTAGTATATAATTAGGGGTTGGTATTATTTATTTCTAGCTTAGGATAGAAGGCTAGGAGGTTCTAGAGTATAACCTCCTGCTAAGCCTTTGTATAGGCATTATATAATCTTATTATATAAGGCTATATAAAGGTAAGTATTACCCCTAAGTAATTTATATATAGATACTAGCAACTTTTTGTTTTTAAGTTACCTACCTACTTAGAGAGCTTATCTATATAATCCTTCTATCCTAGTATCTACCTATCTAATTATAATATAAATCCCTTGCCTTTTCTCCTAGTCTATAGGTACTATACAGTATTATTTAGTACTCTATACTATTATATTCCTACCCTTTTCTAATTAGCTGTGTAGAGTGTAATTAAGCTTCTCTAGAGGTAGTTAGGTACTTATCTTACTAAAATAAGGCCTTAAGATAGGTTATTTATATAGAGGGGTTATATAGCTATTATTAGATAGTATCTATTAGTTAGTTAATAAGAATAATACAATCCAGATAGGGGTTACTTATTATAATATAATAATTACTTTCTATAATATTTTAGCCTCTATTGAATAGACTTCCTTCTATAAGGCATAATAGGTATATAATAAGGTACGTAAGTGCAAAGGTGGAAATCTATCTTCTATATATATGTATTAGTATAGGCTTAATAGGGGTAATACTTAATCAGATTGTAGTATTATTTATGTCTATCTAGATATAGCTAGGATAGAGGTTTTGTATATAACCCCCTGCTAAGCCTTTGCATAGGCGTTATATAATAAGATTATATAACTCCACATAAGGGCAATGTATCACCCCTTTATTATCTATGTATAGACACTAGCAACTTTTTATTTTCAGGTTACTTACTTAATAGTCCTAGCTGTATAATTCCCCTATATCCTAATATTTGCTTGTATAATTACAGCATTAACTTTTAACTCCCCTTCTTAGGATCCTTGTTACTATATAATCCTAAGATACTACTAGTATTATATATTTCCCTACCCCTTCTGGTATTATTATATATAATAGGTATTCCTATTAGGGCCTTCTCTATTAGTCTATATAGGTCTTCTCTATAGGTAGTTAGGTACCAATCTTGCAGTAATAAGGCCATTAATATATAGTATTTACACTAAGGGATTCTATAGGTACTATTAGCTAGTATCTATTAGTTAATTAAGAGTGATATTATATAATAGTAGTATTTACTAGGGGTTTATTATAATAATACTAGGGCTGTATCTTGCGGTGTCGTAATACTTATATAAATAGAAGATACTAATAGAGAGTAGTTTTTGGGCTACTCTAGTGTATAGAGATATAGGCAGAGTAGTAAGGTATAAATAGAGGTGTACTCTATATATAATCCCCTCTAAGACCTCTCTTATTCTTCTTTCCTTTATCCTTATTTTAAAATCCTCAATATATAATTATAGGCCTTTTCCTTTCTAAGTTTTTGTGTGATATACTAACCCCTAGTAGAACTTTGAAATCTCTTATAATAGCTCTTGTTCCTGCTAACTAGCAGCTCCCTGCTAACTAGCAGCTTATCCCTACTAGCCCTATAGGCAATCTTCTTATAGTTTAACTTGCTAATAATTAAATTTATATAACCCTTCCTACTAGATAGGCTAGCAATTATATACTTATATAGGCACTTGCTATTAATATAAGTTCTTCTCCTTTTCCTATCCTTATATAATATAGGGTTAACTTTTGTTATAGGCTAATAAAGTAAACGTAATAGCTATACTATTACATAACATCAACGTTGTACTTAATGCTAGTACTAATCTTCGTGAATTTATTGCTAAGATTATTTAGTGCAAAGGCTACTTTCATGTAGTTTTAGTCTAGTTGCATAGTTAGGCTACTCTAACCAACTATCCCTATAAGTATAGTTTAGCTTATAGGCCTTCTCCCTTTACTTAGTGCATTATCCTTACTAGTTTCTAGAGGGGTTTATATAGTTATTGTATATAGATAAGCTATAGTGCTTATTATAAGTACAAGGTCTAATTTAGTCTTCCTAGATATATAGGGTAGGGGTTTCTTCTCTAGAGTGGATTAAATAGGGGTTAAACTTCATAGTTCCTCTATATAGATCTTATAATCTGCCTTCTTAATAAAAATATTTGCTCCTATAAAAATATATATATATATATATAAATAAGTAACTTTGGTAAGTATTATAGTCTGAAATAAATAAAAGATAAGCATGAAATAACTATAAATATAAGAAATATATGTGGTGTATACTATAGGTGGAGCTATAAGCTCTATGTAGGGCTAGTTTAGTCTACTAATACTTTAACCTTAATATTTAGCTTATTAGTTAAAATAAGGGTCTCTAGGGTAGAGTTTAGACTCTTCTTTGTATATATATCAGTAGGATTATCCTTTCCATTAATCTAGTAGATCTCAGTAATCTCCCTTTTCTCATACGATTCTTAAAGGGACATAATATTAATTATAAGCCTCTTCTTATTAGTTGTACTAAGTTTAACAAGGCAATTATATAGAGATTTTGAATCTATGTATATTACAACTGGAATAGGGGGTAGATCTAGAGTTTATGCGATCTAGAGAAGTATAGAACTTAAGGTAATAGTATTATTAAAACCACTAACTATGCTATATAGTTCACTAGTAAGTACACTTTATATAACTCTTTTGCACTTAATAGAGTTCTAATGTATAATATTCCTATAGATTTGGAAGTTGTATAAGTTCCTAGTATTATATTCTTTAGCCAGAATAATAAGAAATCTGAGCTAAGAGCTAAGATCTTTATTATTAGTAAATAAACTATTAGTAAAAATAAATAGCTTCGTATAACGTAGATCTAGGGGAATAAATATTAAGCTATAATTATAGTACTTAATTTACTATAGGATTCGTGTATTCAAGGCTTTAATATCTTTATCCTTTGGTAGGACTATCTGGGCTGCAATAGAGAGGTTAAATAAAGCCTCTAGTTGATATACTAAAGTAATATACACTCCTCTTACTCTCTAGGTAATATACTACTATATTACATCTAGAGATAAGGGGTTAATTATGTAAAGGTTCTTAGATTACCCTTTTTAGGTTAGTATAACCTTACTGTTAACTAGTATAATCTTCCTACTATTAAACTTAATAGGCTATTTACTTAACAGGATAGTTTTAGGCTTTATATAGAAGTTTACCTTTACTAGTTCTTCTTCTTCCCTTTATATAAAAGCTAGTATAATAATACTTAATATATTATTAGTCTATAGGCCTGTAATACTAAAAATTATTATTCCCTTATTAGTAATTAAGAGATATAGATTATACAAGGAGTTAAACATTTATAGTTTATCCCTATAATAATTGTAGTAGGTTTTAAACTAGTATAGGCCTGATTTAGCTACTCTATACAAAGGTTATACAATTTAAAAAATTGTGTTAGGGGGAAGGTTATCCCTTATCTCTACTAGGGGTTTTGTATATAGTATATAAAGTAGCTTATCTATAGCCTAGATATATGCTTATATAATATCCCTAAGCTTAAAGTGTATTCTATGTAAGGCTATTAGTAATAGTCCTACTACTAGGATAAGTCTCTAGCTTATCTACTAGATTGTAGGTAACTAAGTAAGAATCTCTTCTTTCTCCTTATCTAAATAACTAGCAAGGACTAATCTAGACTTCTTATACAGCTGTGTACTCTTCCCTTTTACTTCCCTAACTATATAGAGGTTAAAGATACAGCCTTTGTAAATAGCAGGGTTATATTATAGGATCTTAAAGGTACTATTTATAATAAGAGCCTCTATCTCTATACAATCTAATTCTTTAAATAGTTATCTAGGGGTTATAATAACTCTATCTATACAAAGCTTTATAGCTAGGGTATAGTTATCCTACTCCTTCTATATAAGGAACACTTTATCTATATATTTATCTTCTTTATTTTTATATAGGGGTTACACTTTCTATAGGTATCCTCTTATCCTTCTTAGGATAGTTAGTTCCCCTAGCAGCTTTTTAGAATTTTTAGCTTCTTTAGGCTCTTCGTGTAGTGCTTTAATAACAGGGTTCTTCCTTAGGCATCTATGCTTCCTAGGTTTTAGAGCTTTAATTTATGCGGGTGCTGGGGGATTAGGGTCCTTAATATCTAGTTCTTCTTTAGGTGCTATATAATAGTATAGCTTAACTTATATATACTATAGTTTAATAGGTCTATTTTCCAGGTTAATAGTAATGTCTTAGCTGTTAATGCTCTTAATTTTATATAGTCCTTCCTATCCTCTGTATTCCCTCTAGATTATTACTTTAGAACTAAGTGGTAGTAATAGGATATTATACGAGCTTAGCCCATTATAGGTATTCAATATATAATTAATATTTACTTTTACCCTCTCTGTATACAGCATCTTTATAGCCTTCTTAACTACTTCAGCTTATATAGTAATATCTGGGGATAGTAGTAATATATTACTAATCCTTAGATATGCTCCAAATACTAGCAGTATTAGTACTAGGCTATTTAGGCCTGTAGTGTTATTTAAGGCCTTTACTGCTATCTGTAGGATGGCTTTATTATCTATATTATATCCTAGTTTAGTATGTAGGATATTATACGTATAACGCATTAGGGTATATATACGTTTAACCTTTCCAACTGCCTAGTAAGCTTCTACTAGTATCTACTTATATTCTACTCCTATAATCTTTATATAATTATAGAATTTATTAGAATTAAAGTTAGTTCCTGGGTTATATATAATATAGTCTAGTAGGCCTTAATATACATTAATCCAACACCTATAGAGTACATCCTAGGTATCTTATATAGATATAGATTTAAGGAAGATTGCAGCTTAGAATAATATATCTATATTAATAATATAGAGAATATCCTTTCCACTAATTTATACAATATCTATAATAATCTTATAGTTGAAGTTAACATTATCCTTGATACTGAATTTGAATCAGCGTAGTACTGGGTTATATAATTAGCAGTAATAGCAGAATTTCTAGATTTCTTCTAAGGCAATATAGTTAACCTTATAGCTAGCGTAGGTAAGTATTCTATAAAGCCTCTCTATGTAAGGGTATCTAAAGTATTAGTATAGACGTTGAAGTTATATCTCTGTAAAGAATAATATAGTCTTAATCTTGCTAATATTAAAGAATAGGTATCCCTACTTTTATACAATAGGGATAGTACTATTATCTTTGTATATAATCACATCTAGGGTATTGTTATAGTATACTCCTAGTCTATCTGTATCTATAAGGTATAGGAGGAACAGGGTTAGTATATCTAGGATATAGTATATAACTATTCTAATTGGATTCTTAATTTATATAGTACTGATAGATCCTCTAGATCCTTAGCTACTAAAGCTGATATTGGCCAATCCTAGGGTCCAGTTAATCCTAGTTTAGGGGTACTCTTGTACGTATACCTCCAGTTATACCTTGCTAACTATAGATACTATAGTAGTGCCTATATCCTACAGTTCACCTTAGTATATTATATAATAATAGTTATCTAAAATGAATTGATTAGTAACCTCCTGCTTCTTAGTATTATAGATATCTTTACCTATTATATAGTAGAGATATAATATTATAGTTAGGAAGTTAACTACTTATTCACTATCTTTAGGGTCGTTGTCCTTATTGTTATTAAGATTCTAGTTACTAGCTTCTCCCTTGAAATCTTGTATATATAATGCAATATACTCCTCTAGGGGAGCTTTAGCATTGAATTACTTATATATAGCTATGTATTATTGCTTTATACAATTCAGTTCTATATAAGGATAGTTTGTAGACTAGTATCCTTCCTTGTAGTATATAAAGCACTTTTTCTTCATAAACTCTATATAAAGGTCCCTTAGGGGTCAGCTTTGTCCCTGTAAATGTTGGGATAGGAATCTACTACAGAAGTTAGATCTTAGGTAATTAGAAAAGTACTTTTAGTCTATATAGTATGCCTCTCCTAGTTCCTAGAGATATTGGCCTATCTAGTAGTCTATACTGACTTATAGTACTATATAAAGGTTACTAAATAGTCCTTTATAGGACTAGTTATTAGAGAACATAGCTTGTTTAAATTCTAGTTATCCTCTGTAAGCTTGCACAACGGCAGTATATAGTAGTTAATCTCCTTAGAACTATATCCCTATTGCCCTCTAGGTAAGTGTAAACTTGTTAATAAGTAGTTCTAATACTTTATATAGTATCTTATTAGGGTTCTCTTTTCAGCAGTATATAAAGGTTAATAATGTCCAGTTAGTATAGTACTAATTATAATTAACTGTTGTGTTAAAGTGGGTATATAGGGTGGTATATAGGTACTTCTAGGTATAATTAGGTCCAACGTTGTAAATGTAATATATTGCTATATAATCCTCTAAGATATTAGGGAAGATATTAGAGTACTATGTCTCCTGTATATCAAGGCGGTAGCATAGGTTAATAAAGATTTATGCCTTGTTAGCCAGTATATTATATGGTTTACCTATGTAGTTGTTATATTTATTCTAGGCCTTCTAGAACACTACTATCTTTTTAGGTAGAAGCCTCTTATTAGTATACTTATAGATTGGTAGGAGTATATATAGGCTATAGGTATTCTAGTACCTAAGTGGTTTATATAGGGTAGGCTGTAGCTAATAGTATAGGGATAGTTATCTTAGTAGGTATAGAATAGGTAATAGAGATAGTCTATAGGGTAGATTATATAGTAATCCTTAGGGTATCCCTATAGGGGTGGGTTTATATAAAGGTATAGAGGGTTTAGGTATATAGAGTTTAGGTGTATATAAAGGTACTATAAGTGTAGTAGGTTAATAATTAGGTGGGATTATATTTATATCTCCTTATAATATATTATACAGCTCTATAGTAGTATTATCTATTATTCCCTTTAGGCTATACACCCCTTTCTTCTCTATAGTAATCTTTAGTTCCTGTCTAATTACATAATTCATCTATAAGAAGTATTCTCTCTTCTATCCTCTAAAATCTTCTATGAAAGCTTGTAGGGCGTTCTCACCTATAGTAGTTATTATATAAAGGTTAATAAGTGCGCATCCAGCGTATAAGGATAGTTAGATATTTAATAGGTTATTATCTATATTAATATAGTCTATCCAGTATCATAGTTGTACAGCGCCTCTTAACGTCTTCTTAGTAATATTAAGGCTTTCTGCTATATCTTCGTATGTGTTAATATACTTAGACTCTTCCTTAGGTATATCCTTCTTGTTGTTATTGTTGGAGGTAGGCTGTAGGGTAGTTATATTAGGGCTTACATCAGGGCTTACTATTATAGTAATAGTGTTATTATTATTTTGTGCCGTTGGCTTGTTTATATAGCAAGGTTTTTTATTTCATATGATTTGCACTATCTTCCTGCACACTAGTTCAGTATATAATCTAATCTCTCTATTATATATACTAGTTTAGCAGGCTTAATAGGTAATAAAACAAAGGTCCTTGTCAATTCACTAGGATAAGACTCTATCTTCACTCTTGCTAATTTACAGTTAAAGTTAATTAACCACTAATTAGTATTAAATAGACTTCCTTCTATAAGGTATAATAGGTATATAATAAGGTATGCAAGTGCAAAGGTGGAAATCTATCTTCTATACATATGTATTGGTACAGGCTTAATAGGGGTAATGCTCAATCAGATTGTAGTATTGTTCATGTCTATCTAGATATAGCTGGGATAGAGGTTTTATATACAACCCCCTGCTAAGCCTTTACATAGGCGTTATATAATAAGATTATATAACTCTGTACAAGGGCAATGTATTACCCCTTTGTTATCTACGTACAGACAGCCTCTATATAAATAGGGGAATATAGTCTAGGTTAGTAGAAGTAGTATATAGGAGAGAATAGCCTAATTAGAATAGGTTATATAAATAGGATCTCCTCTAGGATTAGCCTAATTAAGGGGTTAAGCAGGTTAAAATATACTTATTAGGATATAGTATATAAATAGAGGTAACGTAGGTACTAAGTAAGCTATCCAACTAAGTGAGCTATCTACCTCACCAACTTTTTATAACGCGTTACTTATTAACTATAATAGCTCCACCAACTATTGCCCAACCGCCCTATAACAAAGCAGATATCTTCCTAGCTATCTTAGTAATTAATTAGAATCAGATCTAGAGCGAATAAGAGGCTGTATAAATATATAATATCCCCTGAGCAATAATACGCAGTTAATGCGCTGGAACTACTATACAACGCAATTATAAGCTAAAGTTAAAAAAGCTTACCAAGCTAGAAGAGGAGGTGATTGAGAGATATATACTTAACCTAGATTTATAAGGATTTACGCCCTCTCTAGCTATTATACAAGATCTAGTAAATAAGCTACTTACTAAGTGTACTAGTAGACTAGTTAGTAGAGACTAGCTAAAGAACTTTGTTAACTGGACTGTAAGCCTTAAAATATAATATAATTAACTGTATAATTAATAGAGAGCTCTCTATAAGGATCCTAAGACTATTAAGGTATAGTTTAAGCTTATATAGTATACTAAGGCAGAGTATAGTATCTATAATAAGGATATATATAACTTTAATAAGGCTAGCTTTATAATAGGTAAGATATTATCTTATCTTATTATTACTAGCTTAGAGAGATATAGCTAGCCAAAGGCTGTACAGCTAGGTAATTATAAGTAGGTTAGTATAATCTAGGGAATTAACGCTACTAGGTAGCCTATCCTACTATTCATTATCTTTATAGGCTAGTACTACCTCTCTACCTAGTACAAGGGCAATAATATACTATATAACTGGGCTATTATAGTTAGTAATAACAGCTAGACAACTAATAAGATAGGAGTTAAGTAGCTAAAGCACTTTATTAAGCATACAGAGGGCAGGAAGGTTAGGGTATATTACCTACTTATCTTTAATAGCTATAAGAGCTATAACTTAGTCAACTTTCAAGATATCTATAAGGAGAATAATATCTATACTCTCTATATACTGCCTTATTTATTACACCTCCTGCAGCTACTTAATATAGGCTGCTTCTTACTACTAAAGCGTATATATAGGTATTAGATTAAGAGCCTAATCTACAATAGCATTAATTATATTAGTAAGCTTAAATTCCTACCAGCCTTCTATACTGCCTATAATTAATTAATTATAAAGGATAATATCTATGCAAGCTTTTAAGGCGCTAGCCTAGTCCTACTTAATCTAGAGGTAGTAATATTAAAGCTTAATATAAAGCTTTGTACGCTAATACTACCTATGCTAGAGGCTACCCTGTAGGAAGCTAAAACACCTAGTAATATATATAAATTAGAGGCTTAATTAGTACTAATCTGTGATCATATATAGAAGTATTAGGACTTATTACCTACCTCTATTATTACAGCACTTAATCAGCTTAAAAAGGGCACTAAGGTAATAGTATACTTAGCTATACTTATGCGTAAGTGGATTACAAGTCTTAAGAGGGTAAATAAGGCTGCTATAGAGTATAAAAAGCGTAAAAAGAAGTAGATCCAGAAGTAAGGCACCTTAACAAAGGTAGAGGGAGAGGATATTATTACTTAAAAGGAGGTTAAGCAGCAGCTAGAGGGGGAAATGTATTAAGGCAAGGTGTAATTAGGAGTAAGCTAGTAGGCTTTAGTACACTATATACGCTGTAGAGAGACAGGCTATAGCTTATAAATATATAAGAAGTATACTATAGATACTACTTAATCTAGGATATTTACTATATTAATATTATCTTGTTATATTATTGAGATAGATTACTATAAAGGTAGAGAGAGTTAGTAAGGTAGATAGCTTACTTAGTTAGACAGCTCGCTTAGTACCTACGTTATATTAAAAGAGGGGTTAATTTATAACTATAAGATAAGGTATAAATAAAGGTCTCCTTTAAGATTAGTCTAATAGGGGGATATTTTAGGAGAGGTAGTAGTAGTAGTAAGCTTTATCTTAGGGGTGTATAAACAGAGTAGTCTAGTATATAATCCCCTCCTAATCCTCCT
>ML977630.1:0-17157 GCA_010015725.1 Amniculicola lignicola CBS 123094 | reverse complement strand
GGAGGGGGGGTATTAATAATAAGTTGTTCCTCCTATAGGGGTGATTAATCCTTAGGGAGGTAGGTTGTTAATGAATTACTCTGCATATAAGTAATTACTCCTTAGGGGGGAGGGGGAGGGTAGTAGGGAATGCTCTTTCGTGTAAGTGTTTAGAGGCCTCCCCTAGGGGGGGGAGGTTGAAACGTTGATCAACGTTGTTAACTAGGATCAACGTGTTAACTGTAATCAACGTGTTGACTATGATTATACGTTAATCAACGTTAGTAGTAAGGCTAGGGTGTAGGGAACACTCCTTTGTGCGAGCGTTTAGGGGGGGTAGGGGTTATAGTGGTGTTGATGAGGTAGGCTGCTTAATGAGGCTCTCCTCTACGTAGCTACGCACGCAGTAGTTCCTAATCTATAGCCTATTATCTCCTCTGCATAGCTATGCATACAGTAGATAACTGGATTTGCATAACCTGTGTTGAACAGGAGATACTAGGGTATAATAAAGGCTTAGCTGTAGGCCCTCTCTGCGTAGCTATACACGCAGTAGGAGACTAATCTTGTCTTTGTGTAATTGGTTGATCTAGGGGCATATATAAGGCTTGCTTAAGCCTCTCTGTATAGCTACATATATAGTAGTGTAAGCTTCTTTGTACCTTCTCTGCATAGCTACACATGTGGTAGGTATAAGCTTTGTTGTACAGTAGCGGTTTTGTTATTCCTTGCGAATCTGTCTATTAAGGATAAAATCCTCTGTATAGCTATGCACGCAGTACAGGGTTAGTTAACAGACTAATTAGTGTTGGAAGACTAGGGTTTGATCAAACAAACGTACGCCTGAAGGGCGTACTAAAGGGTGAGTAGGCACAAAGAATCTAATTGTCTACTGTGTGCTACTGTCTAGAGTGAGATGAGATGGAAGCTTTTATGCCCCTACTAAGGTAAAGCTAAGGCAGGAGCCTTATTAGGAGCCTTGGCCTTAGCTAAGGCCTTGGCTAAGGCTAATCCTAATTACCTAATTAATTGACTAGAATTGATCAGGAATTACGTATAGATAATAATAGTTTAATTTCTTTAGTATATTTGAAAGATAATTATACCAAGCTCTAGGAGCTTGTTTTAATCTATATAAGGCCTTATTTAATAGGTAAACTTTAGTATTTTTAGCTTTATAGCCTATAGGTTATTCTATATATACTTCTAATTCTATAGGTACATGTATAAATGCATTTTTAAAATCTAATTGGATAATTTCTAGATCTAGAAATATTGCTATTAGTAATAATAATCTTATTACTTCTATTCAAGTAGTATTAGCAAAGGTTTCTTTATAGTCTATCCCATAGGATTGACTAAAGCCTTTTACTACCCATCTAGCTTTATATTTAATAGGATTATTATCCTAATCTATTTTAACCTTATATACCCATCATCCTTTTAGGGCTATTCTATTATTGGGTAGGTCTACTAGATCCCAAGTATTTTGTTTATTTAGCTAATATAGGTACTAAGCAAGCTATCCAACTAAGCGAGCTGTCTACCTTACTAACTCTCTCCACCTTTATAGTAATCTATCTCAATAATACAATAAGATAATATTAATATAGTTAATATCCTAGATTAAGTAGTATCTATAGTATGCTTCTTATATGTTTATAAGTTATAGCCTATCTCTCTATAGTATATGCAGTATGCTAAAGCCTACTGGCTTACTCCTAATTATACCTTACCTTAACGCGTTTCCCCCTCTAGCTGCTACTCAACCTCCTTTTAAGTAATAATATCCTCTCCCTCTGCCTTTGTTAAGGTGCCTTGCTTCTAGATCTACTTCTTTTTACGCTTTTTATACTCTGTAGTAGCCTTATTTACCCTCTTAAGACTTACGATCTACTTGCGCATAAGTGTAGCTAAGTATACTATTACCTTAGTGCCCTTTTTAAGCTGATTAAGCGCTGTAATAATAGAGGTAGGTAATAAGTCCTAATGCTTCTATATATGATTATAGATTAGTGCTAATTAAGCCTCTAATTTGCATATGTTACTAGGTGTTTTAGCTTCCTATAGGGTAGCCTCTAGCGTAGGTAGTATTAGGGATATTTCTATATAGGCTCTAATAGAGATCCTACAGATCTCCCTCAGAGGTACCCTAGGCTAAGACCAGCCCTAATTACCTAACCTATCCTATATATTCTTAGACGTATCCTTGAGGGCTCCTTAAGGATTTGTCTTAATATATATATTTTGCCCTAAACTGAATTGCCTGCCCTAACATGCCTTATAATTTAAATCTTTCACTTTCCTTAATATAAGGAGGTAGTTAATTTATAATTAACTATCTATTTTATCTTTTTACTCTCCTCCAGCAACCTAGTAATATACTATTACCTACCTATACTGAACCTAAGTGATAAGTATACCCCTAAAGGTAAAGCTAGCTTAAGCTTACTCTATGTAACAGCAGAGTAAGTAGCTAGTAGTAGACTTACTAGAGCCTTGATTCACAGAAGTTAATAATAATAATAATAATAAAGAGGAGTAACTCTAGTAAGAACTTAAGAGTAGGGGAGCCTAAGGCAACCTATACTTAACCTATTAAGGGGCTAGTATTAACCCTAAAGACAGGTGGGACGAACTTAATAATAGTAAGGTCCTAACTACCTCCTATATAAGGGATGGTCTATGCATAGGGGTATCTACTTAAACTATAGTATTAGATAGCTACTAGGGTAATAGTAGGACCTAACTAGGAAATAATAAGGCTAGAAATAGTAGTATCCCCACTCCTAGTAGCTTAGTTAATAGATTAGTACACTACTGTAATCTAAGTGTTAACCCTCTCTCTAGTAAACTAGTCCTAGATCAAAGCCTTCCTATAAGAGTCCTAACTACTATTATAATACTAGAGTAAATCTTAGGTTAATAAATGCAAATGCTATTTGCTATAGAAGACTAAGGAGCCCCCTAAGAGGAGCTTAAGCAGTTGCAATAATAGATAGATATAGCTAAAGCACTAGCTATTCTAGTCACCATTACCTCCCCAGCCTATAACTGACCCTAGTCTATAGCTAAGGAGGCGTCTAAAGTACTTAGTATACTATAGAAAGTTCACCCCTAACTAAGTTTAGGTAATGAACAATACGCGCCTTAGGCCACTACTATTAAATAATAGAGGCATAATATTAAGTCTATATTTAATATAGTATAGATTATTACTAACTTAATTACAAGGACTAGATAGGCCCTTAGTACTATACAGTTCCCTATTCATAGGGAACTATGCTAAAGAAAGGTAGAAGATAGCACTATTACTACCTAGATAGAACTTTATTAGGAAGCTACTACTCTAGTCTAGGACCTAGTCTTAACCAAATTTAATAACTATCTCTAGTTCTTTAACCTGAGTTAGAGAGATATAGACTTAGTAGACTTATTCCTACTCCAACTTAGTAAGAAGGAGTTACTCCTAGATAGCTTATTCTTTAAGCACCCTAATAGGACTAATAATAAGTACCTAAAGATCACTTTTATATAGGCTAAGGCCCCTAATACTATATATAACAAAGTCTAACGCCTAATAGTATTGCAAGAGACTTAGGATTAGACAGCTTTTAAGAGAAACCTTAAAACTACTAAGAAGTTACTATAGGTGTTAAACCCTAGCAAAGGACCCTTAGGGGGGAAGTGAGTTACTTCCTAATAGAACACTAAACCTTCTAAAGAATAGAAGAGGATAGACTAGAAGTTATCCTAAGGGATATAATTTTTAACACTAACTTAAGCTAAAGGTACCCTAATACTAAGTAGTAGAATACCTAGTAAGGACTAGTCCTGCTCTAACTCTTAAGATTCTAATAGGAATTAAGGGGGATAGGGGGGTAACTACTAGAAACTGTACTAGAAGAACTAGTAAGGATTAGTAGTAACTAGTAGTAATACTACCCCTAGGCCATTACGTAGTAACTTAGGAAAAGACTAGCCCTAATTATAAACCTCTCCCAGCTGCAGTTAGGGAAATACTCTAAGGGGAAATACCTATAGATTACTATAGATATCCTTATAGAAAGAGATAATAGCAATCTATTAAGCCTTTAAGCCCTATATAATAGTAGTGCAGAGCTGAACCTAATTAGTAATTAGGTAGTAGAGAAGACTAAGCTTGAGTATAGCTTATTCTACAGAAAGCCAGTAGCTATATTTATTAATAATAATAAGCTATAACTTAGCAAGCCCTATAACCTAATAATAAGTTATTATAATTCTTAGGGTATTAGGAAGTTAGTGGGCCCTAAGTGGTTTTAGGCTACTAGCTTTATAGGATATAATTTAGTATTAGGATATCTATAGCTGTAGGCCACTAACCCTTAAATCTAATTCTCTACTAGTACCTTTGAATGGTAGGATAATAAGAGTACTCCTAAGAGAGTCTAGATTATTAAGGCAGTAGACCTCCTAGGTAAAGTAAGCTATAGAGAATGTACCTACGTCCTTTAACCTATATAAATAAGGTTTCAAGAAATTAATAATTAAGCCTACGAGTAGATTACCTTAGAACTCCTCTAGGAATTGGTTAGAAAGGTGAAGGGGCTAAAAGGCCCTAGCAGAGACAAGGTCTATAACGCCTAGTATTACTAGAACTAAGGACTACTGTAGTTAAAGAACTGGACCCTTAATATTATAGACCACCTAAAAAAGTGCGTTGAAAATAACCCTATACTATTATAGCTACCTAAGGTAGCTGTATGTTGCATAATAAGTAATATATATAATACTAAGCTAATATAAGCTATACTTACCCTAGTCTAGTCCTATAAGCAGCCTAAGGAGGCTTATAGATACTTAGTAGACGACGTACTAGACACTGAGGAACTGAAATACGTACTAGATAAACTTTATTATTAGTAGTAGAATTTTAGCAAAAACTAGACAAAGATTATCTACCTAAATAGTGAATATAATTATACTATTAATATTAAAGAAGGCAGGAAGATTCCCAACATGCCTATCTATAACCTCTCTAGAAAGGAGCTAGATCTCCTATAGGAATACCTTAATATAGTATAGGATAAGGGATAGATTTATCTAAGTAAATCGCCTGTAGGTGCCCCTATCCTCTTTATCCCTAAAGTAGATAGTATAATACAACTCTATATAGACTATTACAGTCTAAATAAGGTTATAGTAAAGAACTAGTACCCTATCCCACTAGTTAGTAAGATACTAGATAGACTATCTAAAGCTAAAATCTTTACAAAATTAGATCTGAGAGATATATATTATAGACTCTAAATTAAAGAAGGTAATAAGTGGAAAACAGCCTTTAAGACCTAATATAGCTACTTCAAGTACCTTGTAATACTATTTAGGCTTACTAATATACTAGCAACGTTCTAGTCCTATATCTAAAGGGCCCTTAGAGGGCTCCTAGATTATACCTGTATTATATACTTAGATAATATCCTTATCTATAGTAAAGAAGAGGATTAGTATAATCTTCATGTTAAAGAAGTACTAGAAAGACTCCTAGACAAGGGGCTTTTTTATAAAGCAAGCAAATATATATTCTCTACTAAGGCTATAGAGTTCCTAGGCTTTATTATTACCCCTAAGGGGGTAGTAATAGACCTAACCTAGGTCTAGACTATCTGTAAATGGCTGGTACCTATAAGCTACTAAGAGGTATAGGTATTCCTAGGGTTTACCAACTTTTATAGGTACTTTATCTTTAACTATAGTGTAGTAGTGGAGCTATTAATAAACCTGCTTAAAGCTACCTAAGACCTAAACCAAGGCTCTAAGAGCCTTAGAAAGAAGAAGGGGAAGAAGCCAACTAGGAAGGGACCAATAAAGTGGTACCTTCCCTAGAGCTGGCTAAAGGAAGTATATACTACTTTTAAAGAACTATAAGAGAAGTTCCTAGGGGCCCCAGTCCTGTAGTACTTCTAGACTAAGAAGCTAGTAATAATTATTACTAATATGTTGGATTTTGTAATAGTAGCTATTATACTCTAGCTATAAGATACCTATACAGCTTTAGAAAAGTATTAGAAGCTAGTTACCTTCTAGAGCTGAAAGTTCTTAGGACTAGAGGTTAATTAGCTAACGTATAACAAAGAATTATACGCTATTATATCTGTGTTCTAATAGTGGTGGCACTATGCTGCTTACGCCCCTGAAGTAATCTAGGTACTTTCTAATTATAATAACCTACAGTACTTTATAACTACTAAAGTACTATCCTTAAAGTAAGCCTACTAGGCTAAGGAACTAGTAAAGTATAACTTTAAGATTAAGTATAAGCTAGGGGTGGATAATCCAGCTGATGCCCTATTACGAAGACCTAACTATAAGAAGGGCTTTGCACTTAGAGTAGGCTAGTGAATATAAGATACTATGTTACTAACCCTCCAATAAAAGCTTTAAATCTAGTCTATCTAGATAACTAGGGCTTAAGCGCAAAAATAGTAGGAAGCTGAGCTAAAAGCGTAGAGAGAGGACCTCTCTGGAGTAGGGCCTATAGGTTCCTATTAACTCTCTAAAATAGCACCTTTAGTATAGGATATCCGCAGCATAAGTCCGTATAGTAATATATTACCCTTAGGTAGTCCCCTAAGCTCTACTAATTAAGGTAATCCTCTAGGGACTAACCTATTCAAAGCTGTATACAATAACCAGCTAGATCTAGAGCTACTAACTCCTAATTAATATGCTGAGGCGCTTATAGTTAAGGCTCTAATTACTAGAGCTACTTTGTTATACATATAGGCGCATAGAGTAGTATCTAGAGATACTACGTTTATACTAGATACCCTAGACCTCCTCTTAGACTACATTAGAGAGTCCTAAGCCTAGGATATAGCCTATTCTAGGTATAAGGTGCTGATGCAGTAGGAAGAGGGCAGAGTAGTTAAGGGCATACTAAACTAGATAGTTAACCCTAGTAGTATCCTCTGTAGAGATAGGAAAGTGTAGATCCCTAATAATATATCTCTACAGGAAGCTATCCTTATTTAGAATTATAATAACCTAATAGGAGGCTACTATAGCGTTGCAAGGATAGTAGAAGTCCTTAGGTAGAAGTACTTCTAGAAATACCTCAAAGAGGATATAAAGATATATATCCACTAATGTACCTAGCAAGTGAGTTGTCTAGGCAAGCGAGTCGTCCACCCTACTAACTTTTCGTGATGCCTTAACTTCTAATTATTATGGCTCTACTACCTCAAGTGCAACCAACCTACCCTGAAGCAGATATTCTCCTTACTATCTCAGCTATTAATTAAGCCCAGTTTGAGACTGAGAGACGTGCTACTACAGTATTTAATATCCCCTAATCAACTATACACAACTAATGCGCTAGTAGGCCTATATAACGCAATTGCTAGCCTAACTTAAAGAAGCTTACTAAGCTAGAAGAGGAGGTAATTATTAGATATATACTTAACCTAGATTTATAAGGCTTTATACCCTCTCTAGGTGCTGTGCAAGAAATAGTAAATAAGCTACTTACTAAGCGTGGCGCTAGCTAGGTAGGTAAGAAGTAGCCTAGGAACTTTGTTAACTGGACTATAAGCCTTAAGACATAATACAATTAACTATATAATTAATAGAGAGCCCTCTATAAGGATCCTAATACTATTAAGGGCTAGTTTAAGCTTATAGTGCGTATAAAGGTAGAGTATAGTATCTGTAATAAGGATACGTACAACTTTAATAAGGCTAGCTTCCTAATAGGCAAGATATTATCTCAGCTTGTTATTACTGGCTTAGAGAGACATAGCTAGCCAAAGGCTATATAGCTAGGCAATTGTAAGTAGGTTAGTATAATCTAAGGAATTAACGCTACTAGGTGGCCAATCCCACTATTTATTATCTTTGCTGGCTAGTACCACCTCTCTACCTAGTATAAGGGTAGTAATATACTACGTAACTGGGCTATTATAGTCAGTAATAACAGCTGGATAACTAACGAGATAGGAGTTGAGTAGCTGAAGTACTTTATTAAGTATTTAGAGGGCAGGAAGGTTAGGGCGCGTTAGCTACTTATCTTTAATAGCTATAAGAGCTATAACTTACTTAACTTTCAAGAACTCTGTAAAGAGAATAATATCTTTACCCTCTATATACTGCCTTATTTATTGCACCTCCTACAGCTACTTAACATAGGCTACTTCTTGCTACTAAAGCGCGTATATAGGTATTAGATTAAGAGCCTAATCCGCGATAGTATTAATCACATTACTAAGCTTAAATTCCTACCCACCTTCTATGCTACCTATAATTAATTAATTACAAAGGATAATATCTATACAAGCTTTTAAGGCACTAGCCTAGTCCTATACAATCTAGAGGCTGTGATATTAAAGCTTAATATAAGGCTTTGTACGCTAATACCTGCACTAGAGGTTACTATATAGGAAGCTAAAATACCCAGCAACGCACGCAAATTAGAGGCTTAATTAATAATGATCTGTAATTGGATACAGAGGCATTAGAGCTTATTACCTGCCTCTATTATCGCAGCGCTTAATCAGCTCAAAAAGGGTACTAAGGTAATAGTGCACTTAGCAGTGCTTATGCGTAAGTGTATTATAAGTCTTAAGAGAGCAAATAAGGCTACTACAGAGCATAAAAAGTATAAAAAGAAGTAGATTCAGAAGCAAGGTACCCTATCAAAGGCTGAGGGAGAGGATATTATTACTTAAAGGGAGGTTGAATAGTAGATAGAGGGGGAAATATGTTAAGGCAAGGTGTAATTAGGTGTAAGCTAGTAGGCTTCTGCACACTATATATGCTATAGAGAGACTAGCTATAACTTATAAATGTGTTAGAAGTATACTATAGATACTGCTTAACCTAGAATAGCTACTATATTAATATTATCTTGTTGCATTATAAAGATAGACTACTGTAAGCATTGCAGAAGTTAGTAGGGTAGATAACTTACTTGCCTAGATGACTTACTTACTAGGTACATTACTATACACCTTGTTAGATAAATAAGATTTATTAGTATAAGCTATAGGGACTACTAGAACTACTCCCCCTAGCCTCTAAGCCTTAGAAGCACTTCTCCCTTAACTTTATAACTAATCTGCCAGAGTTGAGGGATAATAATAGTAATATATATAATACTATTCTAGTACTAGTAGATAGATTCTCTAAGTATACCTAGTACCTCCCTGTGAATAAAATAATTACGGCCTAGTAGCTAGCTAAGCTACTACTAACGTAAGTTTTCCTAAAGGTAGGGCTACCTATATTACTAGTAACTAATTAAGGAGTAGTATTTATAAGTCAGTTCTAGTCTAATATCTATTACTACCTTAAGATTAAGAAATATCTATTAATAGTATTCTATCCTTAAACTGATAGGCAAACTGAACGCTAGAATTAGGAGATAGAGTCTTACCTCTAGATCTATATAAACTGTGACTAAGATAATTAGGTAGACTTACTACCCTACGCAGAGTTTGTATATAACTCTAAAGAATACTCTATAATAAGGTTTACCCCTATTAAACTTGCTTATAGCTTAAAGCCCTTAAGCTTTAATAGGGTACTAGATAAACACTAGCTTTAGAGACCTAACCCCTTGCTATAGTAGGATATTAGGTATACTAGAAGTTTAGTAGACCTATAATAGTAAGTCGTCGCAAAGATACAGGAGTGGTTTAAGAACTAGGAGACTATAGCTACTAACCTTAAGTAAGTACAAGAGTAGTACCAACATTAGTATAATAAAAAGTGTCTCCCAGCCTACTTCTTACCTAGTGATAAGGTCCTACTTAACCAGAAGAATATTATAACAACAAAACCATCTAAGAAGTTTAATTGCCGTTACCTTAGGCCGTTCACAGTCCTAAAGAAGGTTAGTAAACTAGTATACCTGCTAGATCTCCCCCCATTAATAGCATAGATCTATCCAGTATTCTATATCTTACTATTGGAACTATAGAGACCCCCTCCTAAGTTAAGGGGTTTCTAGCCAGGACCTATAGAGGTTCTAGACTATAACCTAGACTAGGATAGTGCTGTGTACTATAAGGTTAAGGGAATCTTATGTTACAAGGATATTATATCTAAATAACATTTCAAGGTTAAATAGCTAGGCTGGCTAGAAGAGAAAGTAATATAGGAATATAAGGCAAATCTTACAAACTATACTAAAGTACTCTATAAGTACTAGATCTCCCCTTAAGACGTGTCTTAGGGAAAGGGTAGAGAATAGCTGTATAGGCCTTAGGGTAGAAAAGGCCCTTCCTAAGATAAAAAGGCTAAGTATACCAGAAGTTATAGCAAAGGGAGAAGTCTCCCTTATCTTACTAAGTTGGGAATAAGGAGACTATATATTATAGATTACTAAGTTAGTTAATAAAATATACTATAGCTCTGAAGTACTAAGTACAGAAGAGAAGTATAATAATATTTATCTATCTACAACTCTATAGCGCCTAAACTAAGATCTAGGGAGGTAGAGTGACTAGGAGTCTTCCTATACTTAATAGGGCTCTTACTTACATCTATCCCCTCAGACTTACTAGGGATATAAGTACTATAGTAGTAGAATTAATGCTTATAAGGAGTTAAACCCCTACTAGAATCCTAGAAGAGTGTCTTATATTAAATACTAATAATAATATTAGTAGGGTGACAGAGGCCTACAGAACTAATACCTATCTAAGTATATTAGCAGAAACTCTTTAGGAAGATTTAGGAGCAAGGGTAGATAAACCTTGTAGCAATGTAAATTATTGTCTATAGACTACTCCTAAGCCCGCTAGTAGGCTATAACATTACCTTAATATATCTCCTTAATTAATTACTTCTCTTCCTTCTTAGCAGCACTAAAGGCGGGAGCTAATAACTAAGTATAGCTCTATACATAACTCTAGTTACTATAGAGCATAGCATTTACTAGTAAGGCAGCTATAAATATATTATTAGGAAAAGCAGGTATAGTACTAAACTAGTAGGAGGTATAGCAGCAAGTAATTAAGAGAAGGTATTTAAGGATATTAATAGTATAACAGAATATAGGTGTAACCTAAATAGGGCGTTAGCAGAGAGATTATAGGGAAAAAAATAGAACTACCTGCCTTAATGTAACCCCTAGCCTTTATATCCTAACAAGGCTTATATACAGTCTATGTAGAGGATACTACCTAGTAGAACTTACTAGGATACAACAGAGCCTTAATAAAGCCCTTGTAGGACCTATTAGGAATAGTCTTACTTATAGATACAAGTCTAATAATATAATACTTATACCTGGATAGTAGTTAGTAGGAATATACTATAATACTAATAGGGCGCTAGTAGGAATAATAAAACCTACTAGTAGGCTACTAGCATAGGCTACAGCTCTATGTTTAGTAAGAGCAATAATATATAATATAGAATAGGAGTGTTAAGGACAGCACTAATAGGAATAGTAGTAAAGGATAGTATAATAGGAGTAGGTAGTAATAGGAGCAACTCAGAGCGCTTATTAAAAAGTAAGGTATAAGAAGAAGAGTTAACCCTGAGCAGAAAATACCTTTTTATACCTAATCTAAAGCACAGCACCTAAGTCCCTAAACTATACTCTAGTAAAGAGCTACCTACGCCCTAAGAGGTAAATAGTAAATAGCTAATAACTAGAAGAGGAGACTACTAGCCTCCTTACTAGTTATCCATTATATTACCTACTTAAGAGGACCTACAGTAGACCTCCTAATAAGTAAATAGTACTTAGTGCTAAGCATATAAGAGGAGCAATCTCTATACTGTTATATCTACCACTAAGGGAAACTTAGTTACTATCTAAACACTAAGTCTCCCCCCTAGTAGCCTGTTAAAAGGGCAAGTAGTAGGAAGGTATTACGCTGATTAGGGGTATTAGATGTACCTAATTAACAAAGCAGAAGGTAGAGGGGTAGATACTATTAGTAGACTTTATATAAGAGTTAACCCCTTAATAAACTAGCTCTATAGATAAGTATACTATATAAAAATATCTATAGGATAATTCACAAATAGGCTACGCAAGGCCTAGGCCATTAGTAGAGGTATACTACTACGCTATAAGTATTTATTAGGTTAAGTTAATAATAAAGATCTTAGGATATCCCCTAATAATAATACTAAGGGTAGGGAGGTAATTTCTCTGAACCAAGGTTTCTCCTACAGGGAGTTTTCCTAAAGTTTAATTAGCTCCTCTATAAGAAGGACCCCCTATAAGACTAATAGATACCTAAGAGTAACCTATCTCACACCTAGTTATAATAACTTGGGCTAAGTTATTAAGAAAGGGGGGGGTAGTTATTAGGGATATTTCTATATAGGCTCTAACAGAGATCCTACAGATCTCCCTCAGAGGTGCCCTAGGCTAAGACTAGCCCTAAGCACCTAACCTATCCTATATATTCTTAGACGTATCCTTGAGGGCTCCTTAAGGATTTGTCTTAATATATACATTTTGCCCTGAACTGAATTGCCTACCCTAATATACCTTACACCTTCTTTACATCTACAACTATATTCTTAGGGAGGTTAAGGCCTATAGAGCTAATACCCAGCTATGCTATGTTAGCCTACTATAGTCTAATACTAGAATAGTACTAGATATACCTTATAGCGTTACAAGTTTATCTTAGTAGACTTTTCCTAAGCCAAGTAGAATAATACTATATTATTACTATAATACTCCTTAATTAGACAAGCCTCCTTAGTCTTAAATACTTAGAAGGTAGGGACTATAGCTTGTATATACTGCTAGGTAAAGTCCCAGTCCTAATTAAGTATACTATAGGACAGGATAGTAGCAATAAGGGTATTATCTATTAGGGGCAGAGTACCCTTAAATATACAGAGAGTATAGCAGTAGGCAACTTAAACCTAGTATTTAAGGACATTAACTATACGCTGAAACTTAGGAAGTACCTCTATCCTAGTTAATAGTCTATTCGTATAAGTAATAGGCAAGAATACTTACTAGAATATAACTACTAGAGTACTAACCTAAGCATAGAGTATATATAGTAGACTTACCCTTAATAATATAGAACCCCTTATTAGGGAGTATAATAAAGATAAAGGACTTAAGGGTACCCTTTAGATAGAGAGGAGTCTTAGTTATTAACTAAACTAGATAGTAGGTATACCTATATAAAAGTTAGTAAAAACCCTTTAGAACTGTGTTAGGCTGCCTATAGGAATAATACTACCTACTAGTAGGTAACTAGGGTAGGCTATAGCTCTAAGTTGGGGGGAAGCTAGTATATATAGTATAGGATTAGTATATTAGACATATAGGTAATGTTAATACTAGAGATAGAAGGTATAATAAAGTAATTAAAGGCTAAAGGGTAGAGAGCTTAGTGTTTAGGTTAAGGTTAGGTTCTTACTAAGGATAAAGAAGAGAAGTAGTTTTAAGTAAGAAACCCCCCCTTTATACCTAGGCAGAGGCTGAACCTCCTTAGCACTAGTATATACCTATAGCCTATCTAAGCTTACCCTAAGGTACAAATAGTTACTCCCTATAGGGAATTCTTACTACTATACTAATAAGTTAGCTCCTACTACAGATAACTCATAGATATTTATATCTAATCTATACCACCCAGTTCACGTATATACTAGACCTTTAGAAATTACTTAACTATAAAAACTATATCCCTAAAATAGGTAGAAATATAGTACTACTAACTAAGTTAGTTAACAAAGGGATAAATAGCCTACCTTATTATTATATATCTAGCTACTATAGTAGTTATAAATAATATACCCCTAAGGCATAGCCTTAGTAGGGTAGCCTATAATATAATCTATTATATAGCTATTAAATGTAGAAGGGTTAGATGCAGTGTACTAAGAGGCTAATCCTAGTACTATATAATTAGCAGCAACATGAAAGCTATAGTTAATTCTTAGTACTATACTAAAACCAATTTCTTTAACTAATACTTTCTCCTACTAGGAGTTTTTCTAAAGTTTAATTAGTAATTTCAGTAAAATAACCCTACTACTAGTCTAACTGCTTACTAATAGTAACCTAGCATATACTATTTATAGTTTAAAAAAGATAACTTAGGTTAAGTTATTAGAAAGGGGGGGGTAGTTGTTAGGGATATTTCTATATAGGCTCTAATGGAGATCCTATAGATCTCCCTCAGAGGTACCCTAGGCTAAGACCAGCCCTAATTACCTGACCTATCCTATATATTCTTAGATATATCCTTAAGGGCTCCTTAAGGATTTGTCTTAATACATACATTTTGCCCTAAACTGAATTACCTGCCCTAATGTGCCTTATAGGTAGTATTAGCGTACGAAGCTTTATATTAAGCTTTAATATTACTACCTCTAGATTAAGTAGGACTAGGCCAGCGCCTCAAAAGCTTGCGCAGATATTATCCTTTGTAATTAATTAATTATAGGCAGTGTAGAAGGCTGGTAGGAATTTGAGCTTACTGATATGATTAATACTGTTATAGATTAGGCTCTTGATCTAATGCCTATACGCGCGCTTTAGTAGCAAGAAGTAGCCTATATTAAGTAGCTGCAGGAGGTATAATAAATAAGGCAGTATATAGAGAGTATAGATATTATTCTCCTTGTAGATATCTTGAAAGTTAACTAAGTTATAGCTCTTATAGCTGTTAAAGATAAGCAGGTAATATACCCTAACCTTCCTGCCCTCTGTATGCTTAATAAAGTACTTTAGCTACTTAACTCCTATCTTATTAGTTATCCAGCTGTTATTACTAACTGTAATAGCCTAGTTACGTAGTATATTATTGCCCTTATACTAGGTAGAGAGGTAGTACTAGCCTGTAAAGATAATAAATAGTAGGATAGGCTACCTAGCAGCGTTGATTCCCTAGATTACGCTAACCTACTTATAATTACCTAGCTATATAGCCTTTAGCTGGCTACGTCTCTCTGAGCCAGTAATAATAAGATAAGATAATATCTTACCTATTATAAAGCCAGCCTTATTAAAGTTGTATATATCCTTATTATAGATACTATACTCCGCCTTAGTACGCTGTATAAGCTTAAACTATGCCTTAATAGTCTTAGGATCCTCACAGAGAGCTCTCTGTTAATTATACAGTTAATTATATTATATTTTAAGGCTTGCAGTCCAGTTAACAAAGTTCTTTAGCTAGTCTCTACTAACTAGTCTACTAGTACACTTAGTAAGTAGCTTATTTGCTAGATCTTGTATAATAGCTAGAGAGGGCGTAAATCCTTACGAATCTAGGTCAAGTATATATCTCTCAATCACCTCCTCTTCTAGCTTAGTAAGCTTTTTTGACTTTGGCTTATAATTGTGTTATGTAGTAGTTCCAGCGCGTCAACTGCGTATTGTTGCTTAGGGGATATTATATATTCATGCAGCCTCTCGTTCGCTCTAGATCTAATTCTAATTAATTGCTGAGATAGCTAGGAAGATATCTGCTTCGTTATAGGGCAGTTGGGCAACAGTTGGTGGAGCTATTGTAGTTAATAAGTGACGCGTCGCGAAAAGTTGGTGAGGTGGACAGCTCACTTGGTTAGACAGCTCGCTTAGTACCTATGTTAATCTATTTCTAGATTCATAGCTTTAATCCAATTATTAGATTCTAAAGAGCTAATTACTTCTTTATAGGTATCTAGCTCATTATTTAAATTAATAATAAGAGCTAGTTCATCCTTACTATTAGTATAATCTGATAATTCTCCTAACAGAGCAGATCTAAATCGTTTAGGTCTAGTAATATTATTATTTATACTAATAGGCCTTTTATTATTATTATTTATATAGCTCAGTTCATCTGGGCTACTATCCCTTATAGTTTAACTATTATCCTCTGATTCTAAGATTTGATCTTTAGAAACTATTAAGTCAAGAATATTTCCTGAGCTAGTCTCATTTAGGTCTTCTATATTTTCTTAATGACTAATATTAATAGAGGGTCTATCTACCCTTTAAGGATTCTCCCCTAGGTTAGAGATATTTATATTATCTAATATATCTATTTTTAGATTATTATTTTGTACTTGATTTTTGTAATCTTAAGTATTGTTAAAATTATAAAAGGTATTTTCAAGAATAGTACAATCTCTAGATAATATAGCTCTTTTACTCTTAATATCATATATTTTATATGTATTATAGGTAGTATAGCCTACTAGTATTCCTATTTTTGCTCTAGGTTCTAGTTTAGTTAAACTAGTTGATTTATCTTTATAATAAATAATAGATCCCCAGATTTTTAGGTATTGATAATTTGGCTTTTTACTAAAATAGTATTCAAAAGGACTTATATTATCTAGAGCTTGGTGTATAGTAATATTATATATATATACTGAGGCTTCTATATAATATCCCTAAAAATATAGCGGTAATTTACTATTATATAGCAAAGCTCTACAAATTTCAAGGATAGTTCTATTTATCCTTTCTATTAATCCATTTTATTCTCCTATATAAGGACTTGAAAATTGGTATATAATACCTGATTTAGATATTAGATTTTTAAAATTGTAGTTTATAAATTCTCCACTATTATCAGTTTTAACAATTTTTATTCTAGAATTTAATTGATTTTCAACCTTATTTTTATATTCTAGAAAGCTATTAAAAGCTTCTGATTTTAGTTTTAATAATTTAAAATCTAATAATCTAGTAGCAGCATCTAGGAAAAATATAATATATTTATATCCTAGATTTATAGATGGATTAATAGGTCCACAAATATCTATAGTTATTTTATCTAGATATTTTTTAGGTTTTTCAGTAATAACCTTATTTATTTTATTTGTTATTTTTGCTTTTAAGTAGATATCACAAATTAACTTATAGTTATTTGGTTTTTTAATGTCTAGAATACTACAGATAGTATCTATATTTCTATGTCCTAGTCTTTTATGCTAAAGGACTAACTTATCTATTATATTATTATAGTTTGTTGTAAATAACACTTTATTTTGTACTAGTCTATCTTTTAGATCTATGATAAAGAGTTTATTATAATTTTGAAATTCAAATAGTTGGTTATTATATTGATTAACTACAATTGCTTTAGAGTTATCAAATAAAACCTTATAGTTCTGTTTTACTATCTACTGTATAGATATTATATTAACTGTAAATGTAGGAATATAGAGACAGTTTTTTAAACAGATAATTTTATTATTATAGTA